>PRKT01000062.1:196287-207352 GCA_003671525.1 Saccostrea glomerata | reverse complement strand
GTTCCTGATGACTCAGTGCTGGAGTAGGTTCCTGATGACTCAGTGCTGGAGTAGGTTGGTGACTCAGTGCTGGAGTAGGTTCATGATGACTCAGTGCTGGAGTAGGTTCTCATGACTCAGTGCTGGAGTAAGTTCCTAATGACTAAGTGCTGGAGTAGGTTCCTGATAATAGTGACTGAATCTGACTAGATCAAAATACAGTTCAAATGGAGATAATTTATGGTAAAGACCTAAGTGCTGGAGTAGGTTCTTGATGACTCAGTGCTAGAGTAGGTTCCTGATGACTCAGTGCTGGAGTAGGTTCCTGATGACTCAGTGCTGGAGTAGGTTCATGATGACTCAGTGCTGGAGTAGGTTCTCATGACTCAGTGCTGGAGTAAGTTCCTAATGACTAAGTGCTGGAGTAGGTTCCTGATAATAGTGACTGAATCTGACTAAATCAAAATACAGTTCAAATGGAGATAATTTATGGTAAAGACCTAAGTGCTGGAGTAGGTTCTTGATGACTCAGTGCTAGAGTAGGTTCCTGATGACTCAGTGCTGGAGTAGGTTCCTGATGACTCAGTGCTGGAGTAGGTTCATGATGACTCAGTGCTGGAGTAGGTTCTCATGACTCAGTGCTGGAGTAAGTTCCTAATGACTAAGTGCTGGATTAGGTTCCTGATAATAGTGACTGAATCTGACTAAATCAAAATACAGTTCAAATGGAGATAATTTATGGTAAAGACCTATAAATGATGTTTGTATGAAAACAAGCATTTATTTGATTTTAAACATACACCTAGGTGCCCCAAAAGGTGACAAAGTAGAACTTTTACCAAATTCTTATTATTGTTCACACAAACTATAACCAAGTTTGCTGACATATTGACAGCATTGTCTAAGTAATCAGTTATAGTTTACAACTAGACTTCTTTTAATTCATTCCAGTAGAGCTACAGTCTTTCAGACTTCTTGTGCAATTGTACCATGCAATGTAGATTCAAGTTTATATGAAAAACAGTTGGGTTGCACAATAGCAGTCCAAAAAATTGTTAAATTAATTGGGATATTTTGGGATAAAATACCATTTCTTTCTATACAAGGTAGGCTTAGGTTAAATATCTATTTTATAATTAATCAACCTCAACCTATTGAGGTATCTTCCAATCAGGGAAAAGCCTGGGAACACATAGGATTCAAAATTTAAAAAAAAAAATTTAATCTTATGATTTATCAAGAACATAGTTGTTCTCCCACACTTTGCTATATAGTCTATCACAGTGGACATAATATTGGCGATTTCGAAGCCAATATGAATAAGACCTCTACTAATCTATACTTCTCTTGCGTCATTTCACCATGTAGGGTTGTGATAGATTAAGTGTGGTTAAATGATTCTAAATAATCATACATCTATCAAAGGAGGGTAGATCTAGAGGACAATATGGGCAGATTTTATTGACTTGAATCAGTACGTTTCATTAAAATGTCAGTTACACAGAAACTGATGAGGCCAAGTATATAGTACTAGGATTGGCACATGCAGAAGCGCTGCTGATTTCATGAAATATTGGATGTCACTAGGTTACCATTTGATGGTTTATTTTTTCACTTGGTCTTGATAGTTTTATCTGTTTGTTCATGGTGTAACGCTGTCTTACATGAACTAGAGTGTCAGGGTTCAAGTTTGAAGGGATTTAACCATCCTATTACTGGAGACTTACTCTGAATGAAAATGGATAATTGCAGATCGGATTTTGACCAGAACTTTGATTACAATGATTCCGAGAATTGGGACAGTGGTGTTTATGCATATAAACTCTTTCATGCATGTAAGTCAAATCTGAATTTTCATTGCTGCACTTATTGCTATTTATGAAAATTAAGTATTTATAAACATATTCATTCTAAAAATATATTTTATAGTCAAACCTTGTTATTTAAGTCCTTGAGGGGACAGGATTGAACTTGCATGGAGATATGCAAGCATTCGTCATAAGGAGGGTAAAAAACATAACATAAAAGTGATCTGACCTGTTAACTTGCTTTGACATACTGTATACAGGGAAATTTTCGCCCCTGTTTTAATTTCTCCTCGTCAGAAGTGGGCAAATTTAGAACCGGGCGAATTCAAAGTAAATAGTATTATATCTTTAACAAAAATCTTTTTGGGCGAATTCAAAATGGGGCAAACTTGTTTCCAAATGTGAAGGGGCAAAAATAACCCTGTATACAGTATATCCCTAGTACCGTTTAATCCCTATTAACTGCCCCTGTCCCTTTAATCAACCCCTTGGGCCTTTTCCAATTTTCAGGAAATAAGGGCCCCTTGTACAGTGATTAAAATCATCTTAAGTGGTATCAAAAGTATGTCATATTTTGAAGAAAGTTAAAATAAAAGTATATCTTGTAAATTCTAGTTTTTAATTGTTCTCCATGTGTAGGGAGGGGTGTGGCAACGCACTTTGAAAAAATTACACACTTTGAAAAAAATTTTCAAAGTGCGTTAATTTTTGGGACCAGGTTAACGCACTTTGAAAAAATTTTTTTTTTTTCAAAGTGCGTTGATATGGACCATATTAACGCACTTTGAAAAAAAATTCTGCATGGCTTAGTCAATATTCCTACAAATCTTAAGTATGATAACTTATCAATTGAACCTGATTTGATACTTTTTGTCCCCCGCTTGAAAAGTGGGGGGTATTAATTTGGGTTTACCTGTCCGTCCGTCCGTCGAGCTGTCCGTCTATCCGTCTTTCTGTAACGCTTTCGTTTCCACACGATATCTCGACAACCCTTTGAGCTTTTGCAATGAAATTTAACATAACAGAATACCTGTGGCCTTAGGAAGACCCCTTTTGAATTTGGGGTCAAATTGTTTCAAAAAATTTTTTCAAAGTGCGTTGATTTGGTCCCAAATTCAACGCACTTTGAAAAAATTTTTCAAAGTGCGTTAACCTGGTCCCAAAAATTAACGCACTTTGAAAAATTTTTTCAAAGTGCGTAATTTTTCAAAGTGCGTTGTAACAGAGGGGCCACAGTAGATTGATTGATTGTATATTGTTTAACTTCCCTCTCAAGAATTTCTCACTCATATGGAGATGCCACCAATTGCTGCTGGTGAGCTGCAAATTTTGTCCTATACTTGGCACTCAGGTCCATTGAGCAGGGAGGAATCTTTTTCATGCCAGCAATAACTGCGACTTGGGACCTCGGTTTATCCGAAGGACCGGTCTCCGTGACGTGTCCCACAGTGGGATCAAACCCATTACGTAAGGATCAATTCCTTACTTTGCGACTCGAGAGCTGATTCTCTAACCACTGTGCCATGCGGGTGACACCACAGTTCAAAATCAACATAAAAGAAAATAAAATACCCCCCGGTATTGAAAATACCTCTAAAATGCGGATAAGTAAGCAATATGAAAGCTTCTTAAAAAGATTTATGTGTGAACAAATCAATCCCCCATCCCATTATAAAGGGGGGGGGGTATTTTCATCAACTTTATTTTAAGTTTTTCAATACTGAACTGATATCTGCTTTTTCCTAGCCATTGTGCTCAGATGAACAAGGTGGCCCATGGACCTCTTGTGGTTTTGCCATGATTCCTATAAATAGAACACGTGAAATTCTTTCAAAATGCCACACCTCCTTCAGTTTTAGTCAGATCGCCAAAAATCCACACAGACTAATTAAAGGATAATTATTCTGACTACTTCAGTTGTCTACATTTCAAAGGCAAGTCCAAGTGCTGTGATAGAAGGGAAAAACTAGTAGAGCTACAGTTTTATCCGAGACTTCAGGTTTCCTTAAACATGTGCATATTTCCCTATTGAGGGGGCAAAAAAATTCTTATGAGCAACTATCCAAAGAAAAGCAAATTAAAATATTTTTAAAAATGCATACAATTGCAGGGGAAAAGATGTTCAAAATGTTTATTGGAACCTTTTAAGGGAAGGTTTCAATGCTGAAAATTCAGTGTATGAGCTGTCACAGGAAATAATTTTTAAATCAGTCAGGTATCCTGTAATATTAAACACAACTTGATCAAACTGACTATGTCTAGAGGGAACAAAAATTCAGACAGCTTCATCACCTAAATGAACTTACAATTTATTTCATTCAATCTCTTCTCAGTCTATAGATATCAGGGGCGTAGCCAGGGTACTTTTGATGTGGACGCCTAAATAGATGAAGGGGATAGGCCTGGTGGGGGCTCAGGGGGCGAAGCCCCCGGAAGCTGGTGAAATTTCGGCGATTTCGATGTGCATATTTTACCCTTCTGATAGCATTTTTCTTACACTTTTTCAGTTTGTTACGCAGCAACATTAGAGGTCTGTTCTTTCCTTGTACAAATGCGAACATTCACTCAAAAATGAGAAAGGATATGTCCTATAAAACAATTTTAGACTTTTGAAGCTGGACAAAATACGTATGGTACATGTAACATACAGTAATTGGTGAGATAGGTTGACTGGTTTAGACGTAATTGACTGATAGTCAGGCTTACATTAACATTAAAAAATACACCTCTAAAAATTCTTTTCAACTCAGTTTCTTGCACATTACCTACCGGGTATGTACATTGTATACTTTTTTAAAATGATGATAAATATTCATGAATCTAGTATCTTCAATTTTTTGCGACAATTATATATAAAAACATAATATACTATTAATTGATTTTAAGGCAGTTTTACGGATTCCAACACTTTAAAACAGGCCTTATTTTTATTTTTTAAAGTGAATTTTACCAATTTTTTTTAAATTTTTGATGTTCACATATAAAGCTAAATCATGAATTTTGAAGTCTCACATGAAAACGATTTTGGGGAGGGGGGGGGTATCGTTACAGAATTTAAGCATTAAACATCAATTAGAAATTGAAATTTTTGGTATTGAATAAAATTATCGTTTGTTTTAAGGGAGCCGACTGGATTTTTTTTGTGTCACAATTCAGAAACTCTTTAAAAATGTAATTACACTTAGAAAAAAATCAGCAATGTTCGATAGTAAACCGAAATCCGCGAAAAATCTTCAGTGAGGTGTATATTATCGGTTTTTTTTTTACTAAAACTGTTTCTGTTGATTTTTTTCTTTTTTTTTTCGTTAATTCAATATTGTTTTTTCGCATTTTTTTTGTATTTTTAAAATTATTAACTAATATTTTCAAAAATAAAAATGATGATGAGTACGCTTAACAATATTACGCCTGTCTCGCCTGGTTATTTTTTACGTTATTTTTTATTTTTTTTTTGAAAATGATGTGGACGTTTGTGCGTACAAACGTACGTCTGGCTACGCGCCTGGATATGAACACAGTTTTACCTGCTGTCTACGTAGTTTAATATAAAGAGACAAGTTAATTCAGCTTTAATTATGATCATGATGATACATTAGATATATCAAATGGTTTATTTAATGACAATGCTAAAAGAAACTTGAATTGCATAGCTTATTTTACTAGAATTTTGGTGAAGGGAATTATGTCTGGCAAACTTAGTGCATGTACAGTTCACACCTGTAAATAAATGATGGAAACATGATACTGTCTTATCAAGTTATCCAGGTATGTCTAATAAAGGTTAAATTCACATATTAGGTGCAGACATGAATTTATTTCCTCCAACAGACAAAAGTGCAGGCTTATTATATAAGTATAAGGAAGCTAATTTAACTTCATTTTACAGTGAAAATGCTGTGTGTTATTTTTTAAAGGTTGTGGATGAGCCCCACTAACTTTACAGATGAAGACAGCACTGTATAATAATTCCTATTCTACATCATTTTGTACATCTTTTGTTGATATGTAGAAAATCATATAGACAGAGAAGATGACATTAAAAGAAAAAGGTTTAAGATTCCAAATCTAGCACTGTCACCCCTTTTTCAGTCCCTCCTTGGGAAGCACACATGCTAATTAAATTTGTACATTTCATTGCACATAACCTATACTTGGGAATATTACACATGCTTAACTTGTACATTTCATTATAATTAAGGAAAGTATGGTGACTGTTTAAAATGCATTTGCTTAAAACCAATGTGATTAATAAAATAAGTCATAAAGTTCCTAATTATACTAATTAATTATTTTTTAAGGTTTATTTTTTCCTGTAATGGTAGCATGCAGTAATAAAAATATAATCATGGTTATCTGAGTCTTAATCTTCTTTAGAATTTTGGCATCCGTATTCATGAATTTTATGTTGATATATTTCTGTTGTGTAAATTCTCAGTAACAGTCTAAACCTATACCTTGAAGGAAAATCTCACGCAAATCATGACCAATGATGTCACCTGACTTCAAACAAAAAAAAAAATTGAATTCCACAAATCAGCTAGTCACGTAGGTTTCTCAAGTGGCTGTACATAGTGCCTAACTTTTCACTAGTGGACATGGATAGATGGATTATTCTTTATTGATCTTACGAGATTGACAAAATCAATTAGTGTTATGTAGGACAAGAGGAAGGAAGGATACGCCCACTGAATTGCCAGAAGGTATCTCCGATTCAGATTCATTAAAACGGCATTTCCTCATCATCTTGTGTATAGGCTCATTTTGTTGTCTTTTGTCACACAAATTATGCACACACATACATAAAAAATATTAATGATAAATTAAGATATAATGGCTTTCAATGTATTGAAAATAGAATACAATATTTTTTATATTGCTATATTTCATTAATTAGAGGGTCAGAATTTTGATTACACTGTAAATTAATGTACTAGCTGACATCTCTAACTTGGTGTTTTTCGTCTATTTTGAATATACAGTTAATAATGTGCTGGGATGGAAAAGTAAAAGGTTTTAATTTTAAGAAATAAACATCTAATTCTCAATTCTTTTATAATGAAGCATTTTATGTAAAAGGTAAAAAGATTGCAGTCTGATGTGTCCTTATGTTACTAAGGGCCCAGACATTCCATCATCAAAGTAAATCGCACTGTCTGGGGTCAGCCCAGTATACTCGCTAACTCCTGTCTACCAACTTGTCAGGTCTCTCGTAATCAACACGTAGTTTTCTCTCATGTCAGTGACAAATTTGGAATCTTTTGAGTTGTTTCAATTTTTATGTTGACTGTCTTTTTTTCTTTCTGTGTTGTAAGCAGATGTTTCCACCAGAAAAGACTGTTATTCCACATCATTACATCACCTGACCAGAGCTAGTATTCAAAATTGTCCCTGATAAACATTTCCAGTTTGTTTTATCTCAATAGCATACAAGATTTTTTATATTGCTGTACCTGAAAGTGTCCTGAAATCAGAACTAAATCAGTTACAGTGTATTATAGTCATAACATAAAGTTAAAAAAATAATAAACATTCTGCAGATGGTGTTGAAAATTAGTGTCATCAGAGCGCGATGTCAGCATGAAATATTTACTTTGATTTTTCAAAGACTAGCTATACTATTTATTGGCATCAGTTGTTGATTTGAATACTGAGTAGAATTATATACCATGAGTACCTGAATGTAAGCTGAAATCCTCTTACATGGAATGATGAACGTGTTTTACGACGGTTTACCCAGACAGTGTGTTGACCTGGAGGAGGGTACACTGATAGAACACCGAGCAGCTTCACATTTCTTTTGGTTACAAGGATAGTCAGGGATGTCTCGATATAATGTTTTTCTTGGTGTGTACAATGCCACTTACTGATTTGTTGTTTTTTTTGGGTTTTTTTTTTATTTTAATAAAAAATTGGAATTTTTTACCCCCAGTTCTGTCCAAAGATTCATATCTTGGGTTATATGTAGTTTTCCAGGATGGATACTTTCGCATTTAGTCTATCCCTTTGTCAGTGTACCTAATTTTTCCCTGTTTATTTTTTTCAGCCCAGATCACAATGGAGGATCTCCAGATAAAGCGACACAATCTGTCCATCCATTCCTACAAGTCGCCCCATTTCTGTGATTTCTGTGGGGAGATGCTATGGGGCTTAGTCAAACAAGGACTTAAGTGTGAAGGTAGGTAATTCAGTAAGAACCTCTAAAATCACCAAATAAATAGTATAACATTATAAGAATGTTTTATTGATAAACCATTCAAGTTTTTTAAGGATCACTAGGGTCACTTAGGGTCATTCATTTAAATTATCAGGTTGTGGATTGAATTTTCACAAGCGCTGTGCCTTCAAGATTCCAAATAACTGCTCATATGACAGACAACGTCGACCATCAACAAGTAGTATAACATACCCCATGCAAGATCTGAGCATACGAGATAAAAACGATTCTGTAGCTCTCCCTGAGAGCCCAAGCCAAGTCACCTTGATCTCAAAGGTAAGAACTGTCATTTCACAGGGTCAGAAAGACATGCAGCATTGCTGTAGACCTGTCTCTACACAGAGTTACTGTTGATTGGATTAAATTTTAAAAAATCAAAGATTCAAGAAAATAATTCAATTTGCAGTATAATTATGATTTTATTTTGAAATAATGTAAAAGCTGGTGTCAAAGTATTCAAACTATTTTCTCTCTTTTGACCTCCAAACGGCTGGGTCTAAGTGGTTTCTGGACCCCCTCTTTAGGAATTATTTCCTGTCATTGGCAGCTCCGCCTATTAAAAAAATATATGAAAATTGATTTTTTTATCTTGACACTGAAACAAAATGATTTCTAAGTACAAATAGTCGTCTCTAAAAACATTTGCCTACAATTTCCTATCATCGTAAAGACCTTTTCTTAAGCATCTTAGAGACATAATTTCAATCATCTAGTACTTACAGTGTACAGAAAATACATTAAACAACAGAATGCTGCAGTAAATCAGGTGAACTTTAAGGCCCCTAGGCTTCTTGTTACATGTATTACTACTTTGGAGGTCATTTTCTGCTGTGTTGTGCTAGCCAGTAACTTACAAGCTCTTGATATGCAAGGAATCGGAGAGAATAGTATCAGCCACAAGTCCTGGTTGTTGCTGTGCATTATCCCTTGTTTTGTGAAGTTTGTGCATGTCTAGGCAGATTCTATGTTAGAGGAATGGCATCATGCAGTATATTTGATGCAAGTTTGGGTAATGATCTCACCGGGCTCCTTGTGTAGATCAGTAATCTCTTGTCCTTATGTCACTCTCCATTAACTAAGTAATGCATATCTAGCTTTTTATATTTTACATGTTTATGTTAATTTAATTGATAATTCTGGGCTATCACTATGATTTTGTCACTGAAAAGCTATTTTTTAGTTCCATATAAACTCTGAAGTAAAGCAGAATTTTTCCTGTTTTTAGATTTAACCCTATATAATATAGTTTGGAAATTGGTAACCAATTATATTAGAATGAAAAAGAAGTTCCGAAAAGAAGTGGCATTTAATTTAGACTTTATATATTTTGATCAAGACTGCATTTAAGAGGAACAAATGGTATAACCACTCTTTTTAACGTATTGCTATCTATTTACAGTGTGACTCCAATAAAAACACAAGTGGTGTCAGAGGGGATAGCAATGAAGTACTTGCTTGTTGTCAATTCCGTTTTGTCACCTTGTTGTGTGATGATTGTGTTGTTATTTTGTTTGGCTTGTACTGAATTAATCTTATGCTTGCCTATGTTTTCTTGTATTATGATGTTGAATATGAACTTTGTCCTTTTATAGGAAGTAAGTTGCAGGCTTGTCAATTATTTTTCTATACACAATCAAGCATGAGCTTGTCCATTCTCTTTGGTTCTATTTGACAGAATCCACGTCGTTTTGCAGCACCTTTTATCTTGTTGTCCTATTGTTTTAAATATAGGAACTTCAGCTTGTTTTCTCTCAATTTATGGTATTGTGGACCTGTTGTTTAAAAAAGAGCACTTCTATTTTGTCCTGTTGCAAAAGCAAATATGAACATTCATTTTGTGCAGAGTTAGACAAAGAAATTGTCATATCTATTCTACCATGTAAACTCAATTTGAGCTTTTTGTGATGTCTCTCTTCATTATATATTTGTATGAGTTAATATAGAATTGTGAATCAAGAGATGTATATATTTTTATCTGAAATGTAATGTCTACTTTAGTGCATGGAAGCATTTCACTTTTGTAAAGAAATGTTTATGTTCGACCTACCAATAACTTAAGCTTGTATTATTTATTATAATATATTTCATATATGTTGGATTTTATGACAAATATATATAAGTCCCTTTGGAACATATAGGATTATCAAAATTATAGTCAAAAATACACAATCACAGACAGCAGATATGTACGACACCAAATTTCTCATTTCAATACATGTAGCCACAATTTTCACATTGAAAATTTTAAAACCTGATATTAGGAATGAGTTACTAAACCATTACTTAGGTTGTAGAAACTGAATGTGTGCAATGAGATATAAAACACAAGATTTTAAACTGTCAGACAATGCTACAAATCATGGAAGTCAATATTGTATCTGTACTTTTAGAGTTTGAGGCCGTTCATTTGCATTTACGTGTTTTGTACTCAGCGTGCGAGTTATGACCCCTGGGATAGACCGTTCATCATAGGGTTATTGATTAAAACATGCTTAGTATTCATATAATTCCCAATGGCTAGATGCAAGTCAGTTAATTCTCAGTTCTTTGTACTATTTCTTCACCATCCTTTTGGCTTTCAAAGAGAAGCTAGGATATAAGTACATTTATTAAATGATCACTAACTGGAATTTTAATAAAATGAAGAAGATTGGCAGTAAGAACTTTGTCAACCTTTCCTTTACAATGTGGTACATATTAGATATAGTGTCCAACATATAAATTCATATGCTTATTCTTGCATCTGAATAACTTTTGGAGCTGGTTTATTGGTAAAAGTTGCCCTTTGAAACCCTGTGGTTTATGTGCTTTCTTTATTTGTTCATATTCCTATATGCTTCATTGTCAACTTTAAATGCATGCAATTTCTCATTTTTGTATTTGCGTACGTATATTCCGTTACTCAAGGTTATACTTTCACTATTCATGTTTATATACTTTTACATTATTAGGTACTAATATATTATATCGTATATACCTGGTATTCATTAGTCCTAGTGTTTAAGATTAGAGTTTAATCTTATTTGATATACTGTATTATCACTAATTTTCGTGGGGGTTTAAT
>PRKT01000062.1:169276-194533 GCA_003671525.1 Saccostrea glomerata | reverse complement strand
GGGGGGGGGGGGGGGGGGGGGGGGGGGGGGGAGTAAATTCAAGCCCGATACTCAGGTGAGCGCTGTGGCCCTTGGGCCTCTTGTTACATTTACCATTTTACCATACTTGTATTGTATTATCAGGTTATGATTGTCTATCTCTTAGAGAAAATATGTTATTCTTTGACCAAGTTCATAATTTTATAAAAAACACTAAAAGATTTTAGTCTGAGCCTTCCTTTCCATATTCTTTATTACTTAATTTTTTGTTTGTTTGTTTTTTCCATCATTTTTTTTTTTTCTTCTTTCTCACTTTTCTTTTAAGTTTATGTTATTGTTTTCTTTATGCATTTCTTCTCCTCAATTTTTCTTCAACTATGTATTCTTTATAATTCTCTTAATATTTATTTATAATACATGTTTTTTTTAACTTTAAATATGTACAGTAATTTAATTGTACCATGTGTACCTTGATCTCAAATGGAGAGAACTAATATAGGCCCTTGGCCTGCTGTTCAATCCATATTCATATTGTACTCTTTGTATATTATGAATAAAATACTTCTTAAACTAAAAATTTTACCATACTTTTTGTAAAAACGTTTAAACGTAAGCATGTTCAGCAGAAATTTTGTCATTTATCAACATGCAACATATTTTTCTTATAATAAACAATATTCACATAGATGATGTTCATGGTTTTAATCTGTCTATCATTGCGTCATTTAAAATGAGTCCCATATGGTACCTATTGATAAGTTCATGTTGGTGTGTTCAAACCTGTGGATAAATGTTTTTCTGTTTACAGACATCTTTAGCTGTACCTGGAACCTCCCTTTCGTTGGCGGGGGAACCACGCAGCAATCGGTCCAAGTCCTGGAGTGGACGACCAATCTGGATGGAACGAGAAGTTCAGTCTCGAATCAAAGTACCACACACATTTAATGTACGCAACTACACCCGCCCCACTATGTGCCAGTATTGTAAAAAGCTTCTACGGGGCTTGTTTAGACAAGGAATGCAATGTAAAGGTAGGTCTATGATCAGAATAGATGTGTGTATTCCTATTGGGATCAGTCTTTAATGAAAAGTGACTAGCATTTAATAGAAATATTTTCTCACAGATTGCAAGTTTAATTGTCACAAGAAATGTGCAGAACATGTTCCAAAGGACTGCACTGGAGAACTTCCTAAGATTGGAGGTAAGTAGAGAACAGAATGAATATTTGATTATATAATACAGAATCTGTAATTTCCTATCTGCAGTGGCATCACACTGATGATATCTATGATAGTCTAGATCATAATCATACCAAGAAACGTTAATCTGATTTTCTAATTAGATGATAAACCTTTTTGTCAGTTTTACCGGAGCCTAGTTTTCCATCAGACTCTTACCCCTCAGAAGCAGACACAACATTTACAGAGATGGCAGATGAGACAGACGATGCTTTTAATGATGATCTTGATGACGATGATATAGAACAGAAACCTCCTCTCAGGTGAGAGTTATAAAGACAATGGCAAAAGAATCCACTTAATTTACTTCCCATGCTTGGAGCAGAAATTGTGATTCCGCAATATCAAGGCCCCACGGTAGAGAGAACGTCTGTAGCATTTTACTGTATGTTTTTAAAATGTGAAATATGAGATGATAATGACAAAAATCTGTGATTACAGCCCAACCCAGAGCAGTAACATTCCATTGATGAGAATTGTGCAATCTATAAAGCACACTAAAAGAACTGGCTCAAAGATCATTAAAGAGGGGTGGCTAGTACACTTCACAAATCTAGACTCACAGGTAAGTAGGATTCCACACACAAATCTAGACTCGCAGGTTATTAAGATTCCATACACAAACCTAGACTCACAGGTAATTAAGATTCCATACACAAACCTAGACTCACAGGTAATTAAGATTCCATACACAAACTAGACTCACAGGTAAGTAAGATTCCATACACAAATCGAGACTCACAGGTAATTAAGATTTCATACACAAACCTAGACTCAAGGTAAGTAAGATTCCACACACAAACTTAGACTCATAGGTAATTAAGATTCCATACACAAACCGAGACTCACAGGTAAGTAAGATTCCATACACAAACCTAGACTCACAGGTAATTAAGATTCCATACACAAACCGAGACTCACAGGTAATTAAGATTCCATACACAAACTAGACTCACAGGTAAGTAAGATTCCATACACAAACCTAGACTCACAGGTAAGTAAGATTCCATACACAAACCTAGACTCATAGGTAATTAAGATTCCATACACAAACCTAGACTCATAGGTAATTAAGATTCCATACACAAACCTAGACTCACAGTAATTAAGACTTAGTACACAAACCTAGACTCACAGTAATTAAGACTTAGTACACATACCTAGACTCACAATTAAAAATGAGATTGAAACTATAATGGTTACCAGTGTATCACTTATTCAAATAAAATTAAAAAATTAGTTACGAAAGATTTCTTTTTTGATACATTGGCATGACCACAGAGTGACTTTGAGTGTGCATGTAAATATGTTTCTCTGATTTTTGTAGAGAAAAAGACACTTCTGGAAGTTAGATTCAAAGGCCATCACTATGTTCCAGCACGAGAACTCAAACCGATATTACAAGGTGAGATAGATTATGTGTCAGTATCACAAATAAATCAGTAAAATTTGGTTCATAAAATTCTTAAAACATTACAGTGTTTCAAAAGGAATGACAAACCTTTAGATTTATACATGTACAGTCAGTCTGATTTGTCTAGGGCATATCACACATAGGGAAACAATGTGTGATGTCAACCCTTACATGACTGATGGCAACTGTCTTGTCTCCCTTTAGTTAAAAATAAAATGTGTTAAAAGAAATAACTCTAATTTCATAAATATGTATTCAGGATCTGTAAACAATAAATTCTAACTGTGACGTCAAAGTTGTTTGTCAACATTTTTGAAAGTATGGAATAAGACTAGTGGGTAGAAAACACAAGGTTTACCTTAAGTTACATTTTATACTCTATTTAGTTCAATTTTAAAGTATCAGTATGTTAAAACTGGGTAACAATTATCTTAAATACTCTATAATTACCGTATATCCGTATATCATTTGAATATGTTGACTGAAATGGGCATCCAAATGCTACAGTACACATGTCACATAGTGAAGGGGTTGGGTTTCATTGTGGTTTTGTCTTAGGTTTATATAAATAACTTTAAATGAATATTGTTTGAAAAAATAATATGGTTTTCCTGTAACAAAAGAAGAAATTGATACATTTACTTAAAAGAATAGAGAGGCACAGCAGCTGTTGTTGAAACATGTGGCTGGGTGTATAAAATTCAAAATTCTCAGTGTAGAAGTTTGAGTTGAGTTGAGTTGTTGTTATGTACATTTGAGAGAAGGAGCCAGTTTTGAAGTTAATCAACAGCCTCAGAAGTAAGTCATAAAGTTAGTATTGAATAATATCAGGTCACAAAAGTGTAAACAAATTCTCTTTTGAACTCAACAATCCTTTGTAAGTTTGAGGAGGATGAAGAAAGTGACAAAGTTTGTCATTGTGAATTATTCTTTTTTTTTTTTGTTTGTTTGTTTTGAACATAATTATTAAGGTCTTCCGTCTTAACGGAAGACCTTATAGTTATTGTACTGTTTCTGACAGGGTCAGGGTCAGCATTCTCACTCAGATGACAGGGTCAGGGTCAGCATACTCACTCAGATGACAGAGTCAGGGTCAGCATACTCACTCTGGTGACAAGAGAAACTGAGGAACATCTGACTTCCAAAAGCCATGTAGAGAAATAATGTCCACCAGATAGCATTTTTTTTTGTCTTCAGTAAAAAATAAAAGAAAAAAGAAAATCACATGGATTCAGGGATGGTTAATATGTTGGATGTTGTAAATAACCTATTTAACATTTTCTGTGTTTGTGCACAGAAGCATTGTCATGAAACAGGTTGATCTGAGAGAGGACAATCTCTGGCCAATTTTACTAAAAATCTGTTTCATTTCAACAGTCAGTTGATATTGCAATTGCCTGATCGCATTATGTCGGTGCAAGTAACAAGCTAATTTTTTGTGGCACAACTTAGAGAATCAAATTGTAATATTCAGATTCAGCTTTAACATGAAGGGGTTTCATGTAACAGTTGGCTACTTTTCGTTTCTGACAGAGACATGTCTCTGGTTTCTGATCACACTTCATGTCACTTGCCGCATATTTTACCTTGAAAAGGGCAAATAATTCTTTTTATAACAATTTATAGCATATCGAACCTTAACCTATATTCACAAAAAAATACTGCGATACGTATTGTGAAGAACAAAATCGGGATACACCGGTTAACTGGTAATATCGCACAACACTACTTGATATGGCCTTCTGCTTTTTTTCATCTCCTTTTTAAACATGCAGGTCTCATCATATGTTATGAACTTGATCATTTTCTTTGTTATGATTCTTTTAAATGAATTGAGGAAATCTTTTTCCACTATTTTCCCTTGTTTTCTTTTATTCTGAGTATGTAAAAATGAGGTACCCACCCGACAGTAACGTTAAGATTAAGTTTTCTGTGTGACCTTTTTGTACTATTCCTGTCAAAGCTTGGAGGGCCTAATGCAATGCCATGTTTCTTCTGTCTTTCGTCATAGTATTCACAGCATCAATGCCCCGTAAATGTTTAATTTTTCTAGACTTATTGCTCAGTTTGTATTTCATCATCTATTTTCAAATTGTACTATGTTAAATTGACCAATGGTAAGGCTTTCCATTTGAAGCAACTATCTCTATGTTTAATTGTAGTCAAAGCATCTCCTTCAGCCTCACATTTCCAGTTTCTATTTTCATCTGAGAGCCCATTTTGATGGCTTGATGAAAATCTTTTAATTTCATTGAATTTTAAGAACTTTGGTGTACCTTGTATTTAATATTCTGATAAGACACATATTTGGATTTCCCTAAGCATAACCTGGACTCTGCTTTTATATTCTCGTGGAAGCTTGGAATGGAGGGGGGGGTTTTTAGCATTTCAATGGGGGGGGGGGGGTTAAATAATTTTTTTTTTCATTAGGGAATCTTTTAATGTTTTTATTTATGATATAAATTAATACAGTATAACTCATTTAGTACAAACATATAAAGAGTTAAAGAGGGTATAGCAAATGTTTTAGGGATTCTCTTAAAATTCTTATCAATTTTTTGTAAAATGTTACAAATATAACAAATATAGCAAATTAATGGTAATAGCAAGAACAACTAAATTAACATCTTTTATAGCAAATTTTCAAAGATCTACTTTTTTATGTGTTGATCTGTCACAATTTTGTAATTATATTTATATTTAAACCTTTATTTTTTGGAAATCTTTTGAACTCCAAGGAATTTTTTTTAAAAATTCAAATACTTTTCCTAGATGCATTTAGTGATCAAACTTCAATGAAAAAAATCTGAATTGAAATTTCATCATTTATGCTTTATGATTTTGTTACATGGAAATGAATAATTATGGATAGATTTTTTCTAAGATTTAAAATAACTGGGTGATAATATTTCAGATCAAAATGGTAGGAATGAGATTTACCCAATAAGAATTGATCTTTGAACTTATTTTGTTTTTAGCTCACCCCCAAGGCTCAAGTGAGCTTCTCTGATCACATTTTGTCTGGCGTCCGTCTGTTTGACGTCCATGCATCAGTCCCTCTGTCTGTTAACTTTTCACCTTTTTGATTTCTCTTCAAGAATCACGGGACCAATTTCAACCAAAATTGCCACAAAGTATCCTTGGGTAAAGGGGATTCAAGTCATTTTTTAAAAGTCTTCTATTCAAGAACCACTGGGTCAGAAAGTTGACTAATGTGGAAGATCCTCAAGTAATGTACACTTAGGTTTGTTCAGCTCATGATCCCAGGGGTAGGGTGGGGCTTCAATTGATGATCAAAGTTTTACATAGATATATATGGGGGAAATCATTAAAAATCATCATCTCAAGAACAACAAAGCCAATAATTGGTCATATTTATGAGGAAGCATCCCCAGGTAGTGTAGATTCAGTTTTGTTCAAATTTGACCCCCAGGGATAGGGTTAGGCCACAATGGATGATCAAATTTTTACATTGGAATATATGGGAAAAAATCTTCATCTTCTCAAGAACAACAAGACCATAATTGGTGTTATTTGCTACTCTAGCACTGAGTCATCAGGAACCTACTCCAGCACTTAGTTATCAGGAACCTACTCCAGCACTGAGTCATCAGGAACCTACTCCAGCACTGTGTCATCAGGAACCTACTCCAGCACTGTGTCATCAGGAACCTACTCTAGCACTGAGTCATAAGGAACCTACTTCAGCAGTTAGTCATCAGGAACCTACTCTAGCACTGAGTCATCATGAACCTACTCCAGCACTTAGTCATCAGGAACCTACTCCAGCACTGAGTCATCAGGAACCTACTTTAGCACTGTGTCATCAGGAACCTACTCCAGCACTGAGTCATCAGGAACCTACTCTAGCACTGAGTCATCAGGAACCTACTCTAGCACTGAGTCATCAGGAACCTACTCCAGCACTGAGTCATCAGGAACCTACTCCAGCACTGAGTCATCAGGAACCTACTCCAGCACTGAGTCATCAGGAACCTACTCCAGCACTCAGTCATCAGGAACCTATTCCAGCACTGAGTCATCAGGAACCTACTCCAGCACTTAGTTATCAGGAACCTATTCCAGCACTGAGTCATCTGGAACCTACTCCAGCACTGAGTCATCAGGAACCTACTCCAGCACTCAGTCATCAGGAACCTATTCCAGCACTCAGTCATCTGCGGCTACAACAGTAACATGAAGTCTGTGCTCCTCTATGAATGAGAAATGTGCACAGTCACCAATACCACCTCCAACAAAATATATACCTTCACAGACAAAAACCTGTGTCACACATTAAAATTAGCTGGTTGAAAAATAAGAGGAACATGATCCTGTAGCAAGCAACAGTTGCAAGACTCAATCTCTCAGCAAGTAGCTCAAAGGAGATGGCAGTGGATCATCCACTTAATCAGAAAATTAACAAGATGTAACATGCCATGCATTTGAGTGGTACCCCGGAGGGCAAACCTTGGATTGGACATCACGGGACAACAGGTCAAAGGTCATGTGAAGAAGAAAAACTCTTCAATTCTCTGGAATTAACCAATCAGGCTCATTTCCCAGAGAACTTATAAACCTTTTCATTTATTTCTTATATAAAATTGACTGGATACAAGACATTTTAATTTTACAAAATCTGGACTGGATACAAGAATAGGAATTTACTGGACAATCCAACTGAATACAAGCAATTTTGTTTAAAGATAAGATGCAGACTGTATACTGTAAGGTTTGGTTGGACAAATAGGAAGTCACAACTAAAACAATTGTCCTACACTTTGACTCTCTTGAACCCAGAATTTTCTGAATCTAATTATAGTAAAAAATATTCTCAACTCAATGATGACAGCTGTAACACAAGAAGTATTAACAACTTGTACATGCATCGAGAGACTAAAGAGTGAGAATAAATTCTAATCTGTAGCTAATCCTCAAGTCACCAAGAATTGATCACACCCACATAAACCTGAAGGCATTACAGCCTAGGAATATAATTAACTTTTTATCTTGCCAATATTTGCTATGGTAACTTCTTTTTTATATATTAAAGATTTGATTGTCATATTTATTGTTTTTTTCATATTTTTAATGCTATATGAAGCATTACTTGGGGAAAAGTCAATACAGAATAAAAGAAAACTTGTCTCATAATGGTTCTTTTCACTCAGCTATTTAAGCAAGAGGCCCCCGAAATCAATCCGTTGTCTGAGATAGAATAAATCTGTGGAATTTATCCACTTTCTGGATAAAGTTTACAGATGCTGATCAGTTAATGAATTTCTCAATAATATTTTATAAGAAGTTGATTACATTTATAGACAAACAGCTGGTGTTAACTACCATAGGTCTGTAGAAGTGTTAATAGAAATATCCTTTAGACATGTTATCCGGAATTATAGTCCACTTAACTATAAGATCTACAAAAGAATAGCAGAGGAAGATTGTAATTATGCGTAATAACAAGTTTGATTTATAATTTCAGGAAATTTTATTGATGGATATCATTTCCATTGAGATGGCCAAAGTGCGACCAATTTCCGAGATCAGTAAGGCACCACATGTGTTTGAGATACGCCTGCAGAACATCACCTACTTTGTGGGAGAGGATCCGACATTTGGTGGCAGGGAAGGAGACTTTGTAGTGTCCACAGAGAGTGGTACTGGACTAGAACAGGCCCGGTACTGGGAACATGCCATTAGACAGGCCCTGATGCCTGTCACCCCCACCACCAGTGTTGTGTCAGAGGGTGAGGGACAAGTCTTATTACTAGCTCAACCAATCAGTAAAAATATCTTATTACTAGCTCAACTAATCAGTGAGATTGTTAAGTTCTCTGTGAAAACAAAGAATTTTTTAAGAGGACCTTAGTATTAAAGGTTGATATTTTGAAAAAAGAAGTTTATTTAGTAAACTTAACAATGTTTACAGTGCAAAAACATAACTAAATTGGACAATCTGAAATTTCACATCAACAGTTAGACAACTCTTAATCTCAGATTTCATCAGACTTTGTCAAGAACAAGTCTTGTATGGCTTTTTGTGAACAGTAAGAAAGATGCAGTATATGCAGTATATGTTTTGTTGTATTTAGGCCAAACCACGGACAATGGAAATGTCTCAGAAGAGGATGTAGTTCAAAAGGTCAGTTTCTACCAGGTTTTTTGGAGAAAACTTAATACAGTAAAACGCTTAAATCAAAAGGGCAGTGTAGAGAGTGTGCATATGTGTAAATAAATACATGTACAGTAAAACTCAGTAATAAATAACTTTCTCACAAGGAAATCTTTCTAATTAACAATATGCCTTCATAGGGTATTTTGCTATGTTCTCTATACAGATAAGAATCTCAGTACATGTATTTGAGGGCCCAGTGCCTTCCTTACAACTGAGTAGTTACTGGGGTGTGGGGGTGAAGAGAAAGAAAAAAGTGGATAGAGAGAAAGGAAAAGTGAGAGGAGAGAGAGAAATATAAAAGAACCAATTGAGACAGATAAAAAAAAAATGAAAAGATAATTGGATCTTGAAAAATTTGATAATTTGTAACTGTAGCTCATTTTTGACCAGATCCATAAGTCCAGAATTCCGGTAAGTGTCCTAAATAGTCCTGTATATAAGAGTGTGTTTATCACTTAGTGTATAGAATGGATTTCTTTGTCCTTACTAATAAATACCCCCATGTATAGTAACTTCCTCCTCCAATTAACAGCTTGAAATATCACCTGTTCTCTCTATTGTACTCTATTGTACTGTACCAACTTAGAGAATAATCTTATATCACTGACAGATAGGTATAGGCTGGAATATTGAGACAGCCATAGAATATAACACATAGTTACTTGTATCACACTGTGTGAAAATTGTAATAACGTGTGGAGTAGATATTATAATCATTGTCTCCTGTCCTCATATTATCTTTTTCAATGAGATTATCTGCCTTATTGCAAATTTGAAGTGAAAATTACAAATAATGGTGGCAAGTCAGTAGCATTTAACTGAATTGAATGAATGTTTTCCTGGAATTTTAAGACCTTTTTTTGATATTTCAGGACATTAGTCAGCTTTACCAAATCTATCCTGATGATGTGCTAGGTTCAGGACAATTTGGAATTGTGTACGGAGGTAGGAAAAATTATTTCTTTTTCAACTTATTAAAAATATTAGATACTATTAATACATAATCATTTCATACTCTATTCAATACTAGGAGCCTAATATCCTTTATTGTTGTAGGTCTGTCTATATCACATTACTTGTAGGGATTTTTGTTAAAATTTTAAGAAATGATTTCCCCTACAGTTATTAGGTGTTGTAGAATACTGCTGTCATTATGGAGGTTTACATGCTGATAATTAATTACAAATTTTTCTCATGCACACTACATTTGTCTTGTTATCTTACAGGAAAACATCGAAAAACAAACAGAGAAGTAGCCATTAAAGTTATAGACAAGTTAAGATTCCCTACCAAACAAGAGGCACAGCTCAAAAATGAAGTGTCTATTTTACAGGTAAAAAAGTATATATGTTTACAGGATTATGAGCATAGTCCTTGATCCAATAATAAAGGAGACAAGTTTGGCTTTCCAGAAAGCCTGAAATGTCATCTCTTTGGTATCAATAATGTCAAAGAAATAAAACAGAAAGGGAAATATTTTAATGCAATGAATATATGGATTATTACACCTGAAGTTCCCAAATGACTTATTCAGCAAACTCCACAGTAAAGTACGCAGTTTCTTTCGGCCGCAGTATATACATATATGGAAAGCATGGACGTCTGCGAGAGAACCCAAGGCGATTTTTGGTTAAATTTCATTCTAGCGGTCTTTGTGCTTCTGGGTGTTTACAATTTACTTAAATTCAAATACTTTCCTTGAACAATATTTTCTTAACACAATACGGAATTAGGCGTAACAAAAAAATATGTTTGTTTACGGTTACCCGACCGACCCTAATTTTAATCGCCGACCCAAACTTTTTTTTTCGTCATAAAAATCCGGAAGTTACTGGCCGGTCAGTTTTACTTTTACATTCATCTTTGAAATCGAAATTGAAAGTACAGAAACAAAACAAGTGAGTTCAATTTCTACATCAACGAGTTCGTTGCAATTTGCTTACAATTGCGTGGCAGTTGCTGGGGTGTGCAACTAGTATTGCCCAACACCCGGAGCTACCGTTTTTTGGGGGTAGTAAATATAAAATTAAAATTATGCATGTAAATACATGAGAAACACAAACGATATTTTCACTCATTGTTTTGCTGTTTAATTTCCAACTATTGAAAATTTTCTAGGCAGCATGCTCCTACATCTTACATCATGCTCTTAAATCACTTTAATATCATCCATTTTGCAGTACTACCTGACTTATTTACTTAAAAAACGATCGTTTTTTCCTAATCCGAATTTCCTCTATTCCTCTGTTAATGGTAAATACATGCAGATATCTCTTTCAATTATATACGATCCCCAAATCAAATGATAGCTAAGTGTTATGTGATTAAACTTTAATATATTTCAATTATACTTATTGGTTTGAAATGAAAATAAAATGATTTTTGCTTCATTTTAGATAAGCTAGAGTAGTGCAATATGTTCAGAAAAGAAAAGATAATTTCTTAAAAGTTTTAAACTTCAACTTTAAAAGGAATTGCTTAGGACCCTTCCTTTCTCAACTATGAACTTTTTAAAATATTAGTTTTTACAGTTTTTTGCCCCAATATTTGAAACTGGTCACTTTTAACTTCGGACTAATAACTTTATTGTTGTTACAAGCCTGTGGGTTAGTACTTGATTTTTTTTTAATTGCACATCCCTGAGTAGTAAGGCAGTTGGCAAAAAAGATTATATTGTCTACCACCCATATTACAAGCCCAAACAAAATTAAGGCACAGTACAATGGTAAATCTGTTTTGTAATTCAACCAATTCATGTGAATTTGTGTATTAAAAAAATTCAATAAAATAAAAAAAAATTCCTACCTACCGACCCTATTTTATTTCAGCATGTAACAGTAAACAAAGTTATTTTTTTGTTTGGCCTTATGAACAATAATTATCATTCATTTAAATGCAGCTAATCATTAAAGTTGGACAGGAATTAATTTAATAAATCCAATTACAGACTAAAAAAATTACATAAAATTAGCGTTGACCACCTTTCATTCATTTTTTGCAGAATTTAATTGTAAGCTTGTTCTTTTGTGCGATAACCAGTTTTTGCTTCGCGTCAACAAATGTATATATAGAAATCACGTCATTGTCAATTCTCCTTGTGTGGCTTACCAATTTAATAAGGCATAGTATTGAGGATCAATACATATACGACACACCGAAACTATAGATATTATAAGCATCGTACTTCTTTTCTAAATTTTCCTTGGCTTTCAAATGTTTCGAAAGTCAAATAGGCCTAAACCGAAAGTAGATCACACACTCCTAAGTTAGTTCTTCTAAAAGAAAACCAGTTTACAGGCTACTTGGAACTCTGTAAAACATCGAGGACTCCCGAAAGATTAATGGAGGCTTACACTTGGACTTCACTTCCGGCATACAATCTTAATGTGTCATCTCCCGAGGGAGATGACAAATATGTGACAAACTTTGATTACTGCTTGTAGTGCTCTATAATTAATAGCGAGATCATGTTCATGCTCAATTCAAAATATTGAATGAAAAATACTCCCTATTTAATCAATTTACTTGTCTAATCCAGACACTGGCTCCATAGAAATTGGTCAGTAATATAACATTCTGGTGATAAGACATTTTAAACACTTGTGTTTACTTAAAGTTTTTATTGTACAAGTCAAGATACATATGTATTGGATTGTACAACATCTGTATCAGACAAGTTTCACTGTATAATGAAATGAGGACAGATCATTATTACAGTAAGTGTTTCCTTTCAGAATCTACACCATCCAGGTGTGGTTAATCTGGAGAAGATGTTTGAGACCCCTGAGAGAATCTTTGTGGTAATGGAGAAGCAGAAGGGAGACATGTTAGAGATGATTCTATCCAGTCCCAGGGGCCGGCTCAGTGAAAGGGTCACAAAGTTCCTCATCTCACAGGTAAAGGGTCACCAAGTTCCTCATCTCACAGGTAAAGGGTCACAAAGATCCTCATCTCACAGGTAAAAGGTCATCAATATCATCATCTCCTAGGTGAAGGGTCACAAAGTTCCTCATCACAGGTAAAGGGTCACAAAGTTCCTCATCTCACAGGTAAAAGGTCATCAATATCATCATCTCCTAGGTGAAGGGTCACAAAGTTCCTCATCACAGGCAAAGGGTCACAAAGTTCCTCATCTCAGGTAAAGGGTCACAAAGATCCTCATCTTAGGTAAAGGGTCACCAAGTTCTTCATCTCAGGTAAAGGGTCAGAAAGTTCCTCATTTCAGGTAAAAGGTCACAAAGATCCTCATCTCACAGGTAAAAGGAATTGTTTGAATGGCAAGGGGGATGAAGCTGCATGCTTTTTCATTGAAGGAATAAATTAATTGTTTTGGTTATTGTGCTAGAAGTTTTAAATTATATATCTGATTTAAAAATTAACAAATTTTTGAATTTCTATTTTCAGATTTTAATGGCACTCAAGCATTTACATTCAAAACATATTGTCCATTGTGATTTAAAACCAGAGAACGTCTTATTATCATCAGAGACAGCATTCCCCCAGGTGAGCTACCAGAGATCAGTCCCAGGAATGGGACCAGGAAAATTGAACTTGTCTATTTTTTTATTATCTCCCTGCTTTTTTTCATGGTGCTACATGTATTTGATTTCAGGTAAAGCTTTGTGATTTTGGATTTGCTCGTATCATTGGTGAGAAGTCTTTCAGGAGATCTGTTGTTGGTACCCCAGCTTATCTAGGTAAAATAGAAGGCCCAGTGTTTGTATATAAAACTATTCAACTCAGATACAATATGTCTGTAGTACTTTTCCAATTTTTTTTAGCTATCAAAAACCAAATCCATGCTTTCGTTGTTCTTTTACTCTGTACATGAGTATGAATGGTTGAACATTTTAGAAAAGAACATTACCCTTGTAAATGGGTTATTTAAATTTTTTGGTAATAATTACATGTCTTTTTACTGAAACATCTATATGAATATTGATTTCAATTTCAGCCCCTGAGGTACTGAAGAGTAAAGGATATAACCGGTCCCTGGATATGTGGTCTGTAGGTGTAGTTATCTATGTTAGGTAAGTCATATCTTCCTACTTTAAGAAACTTAAGCAGTTGTTAGTAAGATAAATCTTCCTTCTTCAAGAAACTTGATCAGTTGTGGGTAAGAAAAAAATCTTTTGGAAAGTAAAGGTTCATCTTTGTAATCAGTGAATACAAGTCATTTTTCTTGTAAATATTCCACGTATACCATAACCATTATTACATTATTCTTGTTTTGCAGATTTTATAAAACTCATGAGTGTGATTATTATGCTTCTAGTTTGCATTATAACCCACCTAGTATTATAATAATTGTGATGAAGATAACTGTTACATCTCAATCATTACAGTTTAAGTGGTACATTCCCATTCAACGAAGATGAAGAGATTAGTGACCAGATTCAGAATGCCTCATTCATGTACCCCGCCACACCCTGGAAAGAAATCTCACAGGAGGGTAAGCTGTTTAAATTGATAAATAAATGTAGAATGTACTTTGATCACTGAAAGAATTACAGCATAATATCAGGAACTAGAGCCATAAAAACAAAGAAGGCAATTTGACCCAAAAAATGCCAATTGTTCAATCCTACAATGAAATATTGAAAGAAAAGATTATCATTTTTATAAGCAATTTTTGGAAAGTATGAATGATTTAATTACATTTGGTGTTTGGAAGTGTGGTGTATTAAGTCAGTTGTGCATGAAACAGTTGCCAGATAGATAAACACTGATAAGAAAATGTTTTGTTAATACATTTCTCATGTATAACATGGATGTAATTCTGTATAGAGTATATTGTGTTAAATGTGTGTTCAAAATCTTTACAGACATGTAGTATACCATTATACACTAATATTCCCGTTACATTCCAGCTCGAGACTGTATCAACATGCTGTTACAGACCAATCATAAAAAGCGTCCCTCTTGTAATCATGTCCTCAGACATCCATGGTTGATGCAGGTGCTTGATATATCCACATGTGTGCTGAACATGTGTACACCTGCTTTACTTGCACTGAACACACCCCACTGTCACCTCACTGTATACATGTACACAATCACAGCATTGAGTCAGAATTTACAGAGAAATGAGGAATGTTATCCAATTTGATTTTATAAACTGATTTTACCCAGTGATCAAACTCAGATAAAATGCCATCCACTGATGATTTAGGTTTTCTGGAGTGTTTAGCATTATAAAATTAATTTTTCATCTGTATATATTTGATAAAACTATTTGACCAGACAAAAGAGTACCCTGGGGGATAATTCAGGCTACACTGTATTAAATAAAAATATAACTTGAAATTTGCTATTATAATTATGTATCATTGACAAAGAAGAAAAAGGCAGTCAAGGAGTCGTGTAAGCGTTTTGAGTTACTGAATAGAGTTAAGATCAATGTAAGTCATGTACACAGAGAGATCTATAGGGGGCTGTGTTCAGTGACTTGTGTGATAAATACCTCATGTCACCTGGTCTTAACACATCTTAATATCATGTTAGAGTGTGTACTGAATCTGTAGATTGTAGATGGTACTCTGAACTTATTGTCTTCATTTGCAGTGGCAAGTTTGGGAGTGTTTGCTTTTCTGTATAAAATAATTTATGAATTTTGCTTAAATAGATAATTGCATTAATCTGGTACTGTAAATGAAACTTTTTATGTCAATCAAGAAAATAAAACTATATATTAAACATGTAGTCAATTCTGTACCATAAAAACTGATTTGTCTCTCAACTACCATATATGGAAATACAATGTAGTGAAAAAACTATTCCTCTTATTTTGGAGCATAATCTCTTCACAGTTTCACTTTCACAGCTATCCACAAGACCTCAGAGGCCATTTGATTTATATATTTTATAATTTTATACTCCATGTCTGAACGTCTCTGTATTAATCAATCCCTAATCATTATTTTTATTTAATAAATGTAACTTCAATAGAATTTTTTTCTAAAATCAAAGCCTAAAATGTTGCGATAAAAATGCACACACTTTACAGTAACTTGTCCTCACTCAGAAGGAAACTATTTGAAACTTTTCTAAATCTTTAAGTTGGACACAAGCATTGATTCATTATGTCAGACATGGAAACAAATAATGCTGCATGAAGTATTGATAAGACTTTAGATCTAGACAAATAATTTTCAGTTGCTCCCTTCAATCCAATGGAAGCAGAACTAATCTAACTTAAACATGTATAAGGCATGGAATCAAATGAAGTAATTTATTTGAAACAAATTTTGATAATTTCTTGCCTTCTTGCAGCCATCGATTTGATCAGTAACCTACTACAAGTCAAAATGCGAAAAAGGTTCACAGTGGATAAATCTCTCTCACACGTGTGGCTCCAGGTGACTCACTTCTTACCTCCCTTACTTTGCAATCTTAGAATTTTTTGTTTGAAATTACCCATTAAAATTTAATTACCAGTTAAAAAAAAAAATGTTTGGTTTGATTCAGAAAAACTATGTTATAATTTATATATTTTTACCAGTAATACATTTATTGTTTTGCAGTTTCTGTTACTAAATTTTTAGCTTTGCTTTCACATTTTTTTTTTCATTATTTACACTTCTCTTTTAATGGCCTTTTATAGACATGCTCTTCTTATATTTATAGCCTTTATATTCTGGAGATGTTAATTGTATCTGACTCAGAAAAGAGTAATACATGTATTTCTTATGTAATTTATTTTGAGGATATGTCATTGTGTTTATAAAGAGAAAAGATGTGAAATGTTTAAAAATGATTTTTTTTTTTATTAAAAGTGCTTTTCAAATTTATATTTACCATCAATTCAGACTGATTTCAGTGACTAATGCTAACTTTGTTGTTCTGTTTGCCAGGATTACCAAACCTGGTGTGACCTCCGCCAGCTAGAGGAGAATGTAGGTCAGCGATTTCTGTCCCATGAATCAGACGATGAAAGATGGGAACAATTCCGCAAGGAGAAAAATCTGGCAAGATGGCAGGACATTGGCATGAAAGGTGTGAACGAAACATACAAACTGGGCAAGTCCCGCAGTGAACGCACAATCAATGCCAGTTCCTGAGTCGGTGTTGTATCTATCAGTATTTGTCTTCTAATCGGACCAAATGTTGTCAGCTTCAAGTTACAAGATATTTTCTGTTTCTATTGTTATCATTTACTTGGGGAAGAAAAATCTTTTTTGAAAACATACTTTTGTCTTTCATCTCTTATTCTTAGATGTGCAAACTTTATTGGATTTTTCTTACTAGATATATTTTGCTTTTGATGGAAGTTTATGTCTTTTTGACTGTAATATGCTAATTTTTTTATTTTTAAAAAATTCCCTGCAGTGCAAGGGCTAAAGAGTTCATATACAAGAATAATTATTGTGGTTTTGCATGTTGTCCTGTGTTTTATAAACATTATAAGATCAAGGGCTAATTTATAACCAACAATCAAACTTGTTTTTGTATTGTCATGCACTCACATTGTTATGGGCACTTTCTATTGTTATACATTTTTATTGTTGTTTCCGATTCTTGGTGTCCAGTATATGGCCTTTGTCTCTGGCGCCCACCTTATAATGGCAGGCTTCCAGGTAAAAAATCAAAGAAGGCCAAAAGGGTCAGGATCTGTTTTGTATACTACAAGATTATGTGATATATTTTTCATTTATTGTAAATAGCCATTTTTACATCAGAATGCTTTCATTATGTGGCTGCTGGCCACAGGGAACCGCTGATGTGTCTTAGTACTGCCCCACCGACATCAGGTCACAGTGGCTAGCATGCATCAGCCCTCTGCATGATGATTTTACATCACTGTTCTTCCAATTTTGTCATCGTTGTAAATGCCATAATGTCCAGGCAACTTTCACATATATATAGCTAGCAACTCGGCCCTCTTAAAAGACAGTAAAAAGAAATGTGTACTGTGATTGGTTGAAATTGTTTTATTTTTCTTTTGGTCACATCTTGTAATTTGATGGATATATATACAAGTATATACTGGTATCATTTTGATTTAAATATGGTAGTACTTATTACTATTAAAGCTTTGTTCCTTGAAACATTGATTATACTACAGCGGTGGACCAATCAGTGAGACCTCTGTTGCCTGGACATATTTCTTTTGATATGTATTTTGATATTGACATTTTTTGTTAACTCTTAAGGAATCTCCATAGTTCAGGGGTAAATATCTCATGAGTCATCAATGAAAATTTAAGAATAAAAACAGATGAGTCTTATGAGAGTCAGATGACTCCAGTATTTAATATCCAGTAATTCTCCTCCTCTAACACAGAAGCTTGTAAAGGCACCAAGAAATTTCATTTCAATTTTATGCTTAATTCATGGCTTTGTCAAATTAGAAGTCAAATTCACCCTCATTGGCTTTTTTGAAGAGAAATATTTCAGTTTGTTCCTAGTTTTCTCATATGAAAAAATCCTTAAGTTTTTGAATTTTATGGGATATTTGCCAGTGTTAAAAATGTTAAAAACTTGCAACTTGAGAAGAAAAAGCACAACATATTAGTCTAAATTAAATGTTTATTTAATAATCAAAGCTATTTATAAAAGTGTTTTTAGATGATCTTCCATTGGATAAATGATTTATACATTTTGAATGATAGATTTATACATTTCGTATGATAGATTTAAACCCTGAGAGAAAATATAGGGTTATTTGATTACTTTTTGATAAAGTGTTTCTTAATTGATACATCTTCTACAGAGATATGCATTTATGTCTTACTGACTTGATATAAAGCATAGAAGCAGAATTCATTCATTCAATTATTACCTTAAGCAAAACATAAAATACATTTTCATTCAATATTTGATTATTAACACAGACTAATATGAACTTTTTCACAAATGGACCCTAAACAGTATACCTCATAAGTCGTGTCTCATGTCTAGCAGCAACAAAATAAAGTCAAATAGTATGCTTTGTAGTAGTTGTGAGACACTGCAGATGACAAATTTGAACATTTATAAACCTAGTGAAGACAATGGTTAATGTGTGTTTCTAGTCCTTGGTGTGTTTTCACCAGTCAATGTCAGTTTTTGCAAATAAATTATGCAAAATAAAGATTCATGTACACTCTGAACATAATGCTTTAAAAAGATTCCACGTAAGCGTATTTTGTTGCCCATTAGAGGTCCAATATATTTATAGAATTCTAATTATGTTATAGAAATGTACTTAAGTATAGAAAAGCATTATTTGAATGGAAACGGGAGAGTTTCCCTTTAGTCTTATGGCAGCCATTGTAAATCATCATGACACATTCATTATCAAAGTGAAATGGGATTTTGGGATTTTATGAAGATTGACATGTTTAGTATGTCCATAAATAAATATATTTAAATATTGCTTTATTCATTTATCATTAAATGAGGTGCCACAATGGCATGTTAATTTTTGGTGCAACTCTTTTTAAGTGGACATTAATTATATAATGAGAAAATTTGATGAACACAAAATTAATTTTCAAGAAAAAAAGTTGATAACATTTTTAAATAGAATTCATTGTTATAAGAGAAAAAAAAATTTTAAATCCTCTATTTTTCATTGTTGAAAGAGAATAAAAGACAAAAATCTTTTTTTTTTTTTATTGTCCCATTTCATTTTGATTTCACCCTGAAATATACAAATATCATTTTTTACTGTCCAAACCTGAATCTCAGATTAGAAGGATTACAGCTGACTATAAAACTCAGACAGTGAATCTGCTATTTATAGTGCTTATATTGTGGTGCAGAATACTAGAGATATTTAGAGAATTTGATAGCTAGGTCCCCTACAGTAGTGTGTAGTCTTCAAAACCCTGTGCAGGATTTGGACAATGGTTAACTGTTGCCATAACAAATCAATATTATACAATGACCAAAAAAAATCAAAGTACATGTATTAATGTCTCATTTCATCATTTTATTAAATGATGTCGGACTCATAAGACAGATTCTGTTTACATTCTTTCACAAAAACATTAAACTTGAGTGTTTACATGAAAGGAGTACTTATTACACTTGATTAGCATTTTACAATGTTTTATTACAGTTGTATTACATGTAATACACCCCAGGGTGTGAGACTAACTTATGCAATAATATTATAGCTCTAGTTATGTTATATTGAGTACTCTGGAGATATATTGGATGTTTTATGACAGATCTGTTCAATAAAGATGGTAATAGGTTATCAATGACTTGTAACTTCTCAGGGATGGCAAATTAAACAAGTTTCATCTTAAAGAGGCTGGGGGGTGGCAGCCATTTTCAGACTATTTTGATCTCCTTTAAAAGAAGAGCTCCATATAAAGATGTACAAAAATGATCAAATTTTAAAATCTAAAATGTATGAATTTTTTCTTTGCCAAATGATAGTTGACAGCTTAAGATACCGTATCTAAAAAAAATAAGTTAAATCTGGTGGGTAATTTGTGGTTAATTTGTTGACCCCCCAGCCTCCTATAGGTCCAATTGTGAAGTCTTCAAGGTAGAAGGAAGTCAAGGTCAAAAGACCTAGATGTGCAAGGATTGTCCATTGGTAGATCCTTTTGTTGGATCGCCTTTATGAAGCCCTTTGATTTTATTAATCATCTGTCCCTTTCAGAGATGCCAAGAATTATGGGTTGAAGTAACTGGGTCTTTATTTATATGGAAATCAGCCATTTTGAGAGCACTTTTATGTTTCAAAATGGTTTGCCAAAATAAAATATGCCATCTCTATTGATTATTATCCTGAAAATGCACTAATTCTTTGAAAATCTCCCCTAGGTATGCAGCCAATGAACTTGTGCATGGTTATGATGTGCAAGGGTGCCTCTTGAAAAATTTTGAATTTCTTGGCCCTTGGGTCATGGCTCTGGTATTAGGGTAGGATTTTTTAGGTCACCTGAGTAACTCAGGTGACCTATTGCTATCTGTTTTCATCTGTCGTCGTGTGTTAACATTTGCACATTTTCAGCTGCTTCTCTGAAACCACTGAACCAATTTCAACTAAATTTGGTATACAGCATCTATGAGTTAAGGGGAACAAAAATTGTTAATTTCATGGTCCCCACCCCCCTGGGGCCTGAGGGGTGGGGCAAAAACCAATAAAATTATTGCAATTTTTAAAAATCTTCTTTACTCCTCACTGGACATGAAGCAGGCATGAATGTAATGAGCATTGAGTCCTCTACCAAAATTGTGAAATTCATGGCCCCAGGGTCAGGGGTTCTAGTGCTAGAGCGGGGCTATATAGATTATATAGTGAAGCTGCATTATTTCTTTGAAGTCTTCTTCTCTGGTCCTGGGTATTAAATAAACTAACTAAGCACATACTTATGATGAGCAAGAGTGCTTCTTCCATATTTGTGAATTTTATGGCCCCAGGGTCAGGAGTTCTGGTGTTAGGGCGGGGCTCTATTGATTATATAGTGAAAATTAATGCATTTATTCTTTGAAAATTTTCTTCTCTGCTTCTGGTATTAAATAAACTAACTACACACATAGTTATGATGAGTAAGATGCCTATTCTAAAATTGTGAATTCTATATCCCCAGGGTCAGGGGTTCTGGTGTTAGGGCGGGGCTCTATTGATCATAAAGTGAAAATGCATCAATTCTTTGAAAATCTTTTCTCTGCCTCAGGGTATTAAATAAACTAACTAAGCACATCATTATGATGTGCAAGAGTGCCTTTTCAAAAATTGTGAATTTTATGGCCTCAGGGTCAGGGTTCTTGTATTAGGGCAGGCCTCTATTGAATATATAGTGAAAATGCATCATTCTTTGAAAATCTTCTTCTCTGCTTTTGGGTATTAAATAAACTAACGACGTACATAGTTATGATGAGCAAGAGTGCCTCTTCCAAAAATTGTGAATTTTATGGCCCAAGGGTTTGGGGTTCTGGTGTTAGGGCAGGCCTCCATTGATTATATAGTAAAAATACATTAATTCTTTGAAAATATTTTCCTTTGCTTCTGGGTTTAATGCCAATGATCCAAGTATATATATTTATGATGAAGAAAGGTGCATCTGGCAAAGTGGTTTTTTATGCCCCCTAGGTCAAAGGGTGGGTGGGGGTTACATTGTCTGAAAATAAATTAATGCTTTGAAATCTGCTCTTTGGTATTAATCAACCATGTTATGATAAAATTTGCAAAATTTTGAAATATGTGCCCCCTGGGTCAGTGGTTCCTTAGGGGTGAGGTGCAAAACTGGGTATAAAGTGAAAGTGCATTTTCTCTTTGTTACTCTGATCTACCTCTTGGTATTAAGTAAATAGAGTAAGCATGCTAAGTTAATAATTATGATAAGCAATGGTGCCTCTTTCAAAGTTGTGAATTGTGAATTTCATGGCCTCTGGTTTAAAACACGAACCAAATTTAATTGTTTGAAAGTTGTTACACAATACTCAGGTGACCTATAAGGCCTGTGGGTCTCTTGTTTAATCTATACATGTGCCTTAAATGGATTATTCCTTTTTACAAATTTCTTCGTTGCTTCTAGGCCCCTAGAAGGCAAACCGAGTTTTAAAGTTGTAATAAGCATGAGATGCAGTGGTAAGGGTGCCTATCACTCTATACAAACAAGTAGCCACACTAAATCATAAATAATTCGCAAGCATTGCTAAGTTGTGTGGATTGAAGATTTGACGGACCCTGGGAGATAAATATTATACCTTAAAAGTTTTGTTTCCTTGAATAATGATATATAGGTACACAAGTAGACATTTTTTATACAGAATTTGTTGCTATCTGCTCCTACAGTCTAATTATTATGTCAATGAATTGTTCATTCAGGTAAACCAATGAGCATAATACTATTTGTTGGTGGTGTCTTAGCTATGAAAAATTTCAAGACCTTGAATAACTTTCTAAGATTAAAAACCATGCAGTAGAGCTACAGCCTCATCAGTGACTTCATTTTGTCGAGCTCAACTGAGCTGAAAGTTACCTTCTAAGGGGAGATAATCAATGAAATACAAAAATAGGGTGGGGTCATTAAAAAATCTGGGTCAGAAAATATGAAACTTATTTGGAAGATTTCTGAGATAGTTTAGATTCTAAAATGTTCAAATTATGGCTTTTAGATGTAGGGTGAAGTCGGAATAAGGAATCAGATTTTATGTTTAACTAAATGTCTCAAAAACCACTTGGTTAGAAAAGCTGAAACTGACAAGGAATCTTCCTGCGGTAAAGTAAATTCTAAATTGTTCAAATAATGGTTCTATAGGGGACGGATGGAGCCATAAAAGGGAATCCAATTTTTACATTGAAATATAATAGGAAAAATCTCGAGAACCACAGGACCAGAAAACTGAAACTTATTTGGAGTCTTCTTGAAATTGTGTAAATTCTAAATTGTTCAAATTACGGCCCTTGAGAGTAGGGTTGAGTCACAAAAGGGGATTCAAGATTTACATTAAAATATGGATTATAGAAAGAAATGTTTAAAGTCTTCTTTGAAAAAAAAAAAACTAGGCCAGAAAAGCTGAAACTTATTTGGAATCTTCCTGGGTACTTGGGCCATAATAGGGAGTCAAAGTATTACAAGGGGAAACAACCCAAGTCATGAGCAGATCTTGAGTCCCCTCCCCCTCCCCTGGAATTTGCAGTTATTAAATGTTTTTACTAAACCAAGTAAAAGTGACAATGGACCCCTCCGGGTCTTAGCTATGAAAAATTTCAAGACCTTGAATAACTTTCTAAGATTATAAACCATGCAGTAGAGCTACAGCCTCATCAGTGACTTCATTTTGTCGAGCTCAACTGAGCTGAAAGTTACCTTCTAAGGGGAGATAATCAATGAAATACAAAAATAGGGTGGGGTCATTAAAAAATCTGGGTCAGAAAATATGAAACTTATTTGGAAGATTTCTTAGATAGTTTAGATTCTAAAATGTTCAAATTATGGCTTTTAGATGTAGGGTGAAGTCGGAATAAGGAATCAGATTTTATGTTTAACTAAATGTCTCAAAAAACCACTTGGTTAGAAAAGCTGAAACTGACAAGGAATCTTCCTGAGGTAAAGTAAATTCTAAATTGTTCAAATAATGGTTCTATAGGGGACGGATGGAGCCATAAAAGGGAATCCAATTTTTACATTGAAATATAATGGGAAAAACCTCGAGAACCACTGGACCAGAAAACTGAAACTAATTTGGAGTCTACTTGAAATTGTGTAAATTCTAAATTGTTCAAATTACGGCCCTTGAGAGTAGGGTTGAGTCACCAAAGGGGATTCAAGATTTACATTAAAATATGGATTATAGAAAGAAATGTTTAAAGTCTTCTTTGAAAAAAAAAAACTAGGCCAGAAAAGCTGAAAATTATTTGGAATCTTCCTGGGTACTTGGGCCATAATAGGGAGTCAAAGTATTACAAGGGAAAACAACCCAAGTCATGAGCAGATCTAGAGTCCCCTCCCCCTCCCCTGGAATTTGCAGTTATTAAATGTTTATACTAAACCAAGTAAAAGTGACAATGGACCCCTCCTTGAAAACACAGATCTATGTGAAATTAGTATATGAAAAGTCACTGGTACGAAGCTTTAAGGTGATTCGAACCTGTCACCAAAGTAATTCGATTTTTTTTAAAATGATAAGAATGATACTAGAGGTTTTCCTGTCTTGAATAATGACAGTTTTGATATGGGTCAATGCGCTTGTTTCCATGGCAACGGCCTCTGAACATGAGGGTGTTGAACTTGTCTGCTGTCCAAAAATAAACAAGTGATTGACATAATCAAAATTAAAAAATAAAAAGATTTTATTTTCAATCGTATTTTTATATCATGGAAATGAAAGATAATAACATTGTCTTCCTACAGAATAAATAAAAGTATTGAAATAGTAAATAATGTTCAAGAAATTTAATCCGAATTTCCTCAGACTGCTCTTAAAAATGCCATTTTCAGCATGACTTCAAATTGATAAAATGGCAAAAAATCATACCAAGAGTAATTGGAATTTTTTCTTTTAACTTTCTTTGAATTGCAGTGAAACAAAGCTTTAAACCTTGAAAAAAAAATTGGTAGGTTCATGAGTCCGGAAGAAAGATATCATTATCTGACTTGCATTTGGTCTTGCTCAATTTTTAGCCTTTTCCCCAAAAAAATTTATATATGAAAAGATAAACACAAAAAATCTTAAAAGTTTGCATAAAATAATCAAATACATTGTATAATTTATCAATTCTGAACATTTGAGGTGAAAATATTCAACAAAATAGTCATTAGCTTCAGAAACATTAAAATAATCTCTCAGTTCGAATTTCCTCTGACATATTGAAATTAAATGCATTTTTCATGTATGCCATGTAATATTTAGGCCAACATTTTTTTTTCTTTTAAGCTTACAAACCTGCCGCTCAAGTTTTTGAATTATCAGGGGGAAAATGAGGAAAACAAGATTTTTTTTTTCTTTCCGATGTCAAATTTGAGTCTGTGTTGGAAATTTTTTTAATAGCCCCCCC
>PRKT01000062.1:134400-147960 GCA_003671525.1 Saccostrea glomerata | reverse complement strand
CCCCCCCCCCCAAAAAAAAACCCCTAATATTTGGTCGTAACTTTTGATCAGTTGGTGCTAGGGCCTTTATACCTCAAATGTTCCATCCACAATATCGCATGTTGTGTTGCATCGTCGGAAACCCACGGGTGATCTCGTCTTTACTTATCACGATAAGTAAAGACGAGATCACCCGTGGGTTTCCGACGATGGTTGTGTTGAACTCGGTGATTTATCGGTGTTAGGTAAATTTGAATCAGATCATTTGGGACCAAAATAGCGTTTCAACGGAAGTACGCCATGTTGTGACATCATTGTACAGAGCCCCCCTAATTAATTGTTTAGCCTTTGGATTTTGATCTTAAGGTTTGACCCGATTTTAAAAAAATAATAACATTGTTCATAATTTTTTTCATAAACAGTTAGCACATGGGCTTTCATATTGTAGGATTTACAGATGTATTTCATGAGATATGACCAACAATTTGACCTTGGACTTAAGAGTTTGACCCACTTTTGAACAGTGCTACGGCTTTGACCTTCCCTGGTATCATTAAATATTGACCTTGACCTTGGAGTTTGATACACTTACAAAAATAATTTTTTAAAAATCATTAAACTCTTTATAAATTATTAAACTCCCTATCTTTAGGACAGTAGTACCTTTATATTACTTGAGGAGTACTTTGAGTTGCACTTTGACACTTTGTTCTTTCCGGAATTTTACAGTCCTTGTTTGACGGTTTTAATTGTGAAATAAAGTATAAATTTCCGGTATATATTTTGCCTTCTTTGCGAATTTGCTCATTTGGATTGGTAATATATTGATTCACAATTCTGCATCACTTTAAACCTTTATTTTTTTTTTAATTGAGTATCTGCTAGAATTTTTAATAAGAGTCTCAACATTTGAAGCATGTTCATACTCGAGGTCGAACTGTGGCACTGTTGTATCTTTTCTCTGGAATATCGAAGGCACTTTGATCAAATCTTTGGGACTTTTTGACCAAATTATTGGGTTCAGAGAATGGGTTAGCTTTGTTAGGGGCTTTTTTTTACATGACTGACCATCCTGTATTTTATGCATCTGAACAAAGAAGGGGGATCTGAATAATAGCAACTGTTGACTCCTTGTATTAGTCGACCATAACTCTACGATTTGGACAAAATTTGATAATTGACCACTTTGCCTATTTTCTTTTAAATATAATCCATGTGTGGCAGTCAGACGGGTTCAATCAATGCTCACCAATGTACACTACTCAGCTACTACTAGTATTTATTTTGCATTATTAAAGTTTTATGCCATAACTCCCTATGGCCATGTCCGTCCTTCTTAAAGTGCCCCTCCCCCTTTTAACCCCCCTCCCACTAGATTGTGAAGATTAATCGTTATCCAGTCTATTTCAATGTGTTGATTTTACAATAATTAAGTTGATATATCTTAAAACAAATGAAAAAACTAACAAAAAGGTCTAGAAAAGCTCAAATTAAAGTTGAAATTACCAACTTTAAAGTTTGAAAAGTCAAGATTAAAGTTGGAATTTCCAACTTATAAAAAAATATTATGTGACACTAATATGCTTCCATGATTTATTGTTTCATGGCAAAGTCTTTTTAGGAGATGAATAGACCAGAACTTAGACAGCGACGTCCAATATCAAAGGAAGATGACCGATATGGGGAAACAGAAAGAAAGTCAAGAGCTCATTCCTCAGACAAGTTTGTTTGTTTTTTAAAGTTCACTGTTCATTATGGTTCCTACATTTAATTTTTATTCTACCAGTATGAAACAGTGTTTATTACATGTATAATTAGCTTAAAAAGGTTCTGAATCTCCTTTTTATCCATCTTCATTTGTGCAATATTATTTCTAGTAATGTGTCACAAAGTCTCCTTTTTATATCTTTACAGATGTCAGATCATGTAAATCATATTCATATTGATAATGAAAATTATTTTGATTTTTGTTCAAGTTATTTCTTATATATTGAACAGATGGAAGACTGCTGCCTGTGTTGCATTACTCTTGGCTTTTGTTCTGACCCCTGTTGTCATTTTTTTGACACCTTCTCCAATTAACCCAGTCTACTTTACGTAAGTTTGCCAGAATGATAGAGTCCATTAAAGTATCTTTCCTCAATAGACCTTTGTTTCCTGTTTATCAGTCTTTTGTAACTGATAGACCCTGTTTACTTTAACTTCTAATCTGTGCATGTAAGAATTGATACTGTATAAGTAAGTGTAATATTCTTAGTCTCTGTATGTGGCTTTGCTTTCTCTAACTCTGATAAGTAAATGAACATCCAAGTCAGAATCATCACCAATAGATGTATCTACTCCAAGTAATATCATTATACATTTGTATTATAATATGATAATAAATATTTATTTTATATATAATATAATATTATTACATGACTAAACATTTATGCAGTTAATATAACTCATAGGATATTGTTTTTATATCAATGGTTGTGCTTTTGGGTTTTGTGTTAATTTAATCAAGTCAAATATTGTGGTTAAAACATAAATAAAACAGTACAAAACACTAAATAGCTCTGGTATTAAAACTGTGATATTAAGGCCATCTAAATTTAATTCTCTGGTTCCAAGGCCAATTTTCTCCAAAACAGATGCAGGCGGGAGGCATTTTATTGTCCCCCGCTTTCGCGAAAGCGAGGGGACATTAAATCTCATTCGTCTGTCCGTCCGTCCCTCTGTCCGTCAGTCTGTCCGTCCGTCACAAAAACTTTAACCTTGTCCATAACTTTTGATTCAGTGGAGCTATGACTTTCATATTTCATATGTGTATTCCTTGTGACAAGACCTTTCTTTGGGTACCACCAAATTTAAACTTTTGACCTTGACCTTCGAGCTTGACCCATTTTTACACAAAAATTCCAAACTTTTACTTTGGCCATAACTTTTGAATGGTAGGTACTAGGACTTTCATATTTCACATACATGTATATATTCTTTGTTCTTTGACCTTAGCCTTGGAGTTTAGTGCTATTTTATAAATAGATGACTTATGAAAGGGCGTTCATATTAGACACAAAATGTCATAAAAAATGACATCTCACCCCCCAAAAAGACACCGAAAGCGGGGGACCACAATTCTTTGAATTTGCTTGTTTATCATTTTATTGGCAAAAAAGTAGATGAGGGAGGTATTTTTTTTAATTTCAATTTTCGAATTTTCTTTAAAGTACAGATAATTTTGTTTTAAATCACAGATATACTTTCCACATATGATCAAAAGGTTTGCTTTATCCATTGCTTATCAGACTATGTTTTCAAATGTATTTTCAAACGAAGTAGCCAAAATCTCTTTGAAAATGGCTACCGGAAGTGATATTTGAATAATAAACTATGAAAAAATGAGGAGGGAATATTTTTTCCGTATTGGTCTCTGCAATACCAACTTTTTTACTTTATCAAAAATACAATAAAATTAGCAAAGCGGCTACCTCAAAACGGATGCGCGAGGGCCTGAGAACCAGAATTTCAATTTTAGGTAGCCTAAAAGAATCCCCCATGGCTTGGGGGGCTATTATTTTTTCATCTAACTTGTTTGTTTTTATTCCCTTACAAAGCCTGTCCTTCATGAAATAATTTGATAAATTTACTGGTATACAAAATAGATTGCCAGAGCCACCAGCTTTTGAAGGAGCAATAGAACCCAACAACTTACTGCACAAATCAGAGAGATTGTTTAAGAACGAGTTATTAGGACCAGAGTCAATTGTGGCAGATGGAGGTAGGAACAAAATTAAACTATTAAGAGTGGCAATGGAAGTCAGTGTAGCAAATTCATTTGAAGTTTTGATAATGTTGAATTAAGTCTGTGCCCTAGGAACGTAACCAGCTTATTTACTGTAGGTAACTGTCGTTGTAGATCATCTTTACACAGGAACTGCTGATGGGAAAATCTTACACATCTTCAGAGGAGAAATAAGTGTGCTGGCTAAGCTAGGGAAGGAGCCCTGTGGTAACATTAGTGTTTTTATTTTAAGGCCATATTGGTTCTCAGGCCCTTCCCCATCTCTTCCAAGGGTGCCTCATTGACCATTTTTATGGCTAAATCAATAAAAAAAAAAACAAAAAAACAAATCACCTCCCTCATAATTTTTTTTAGGTTTTGTACAATGTAAAAAGCTGCCCCGTCATGTTTTGGGGGCAATAAAAAAGTATTAAAAAAATTCCTCCGTCCCTCATCATATTTCTTGAAAAAAGGCCTGAGTACCAAGGAATTAACTTTGCATGGCCTAATTCAGTGCATATATTCTTCAATTATAAGGTTTGGTTCCTTTTTCAAATTATTTAATAAAAAAATCATATTTGTATAGCTTGCATTCATTGACATTTGCTTGAATTTTTTTAATTTTACAATTGTAGCTGGACTAGTAGTTAAGATAAAAGGCTTACTTTTACTTATTATCCCTTCTACCAAAAGTAAATCTTTAAACTTATTAATATCTCTATTGAAGGTGGCTTTGACAATGAACCAACATGTGGTAGACCGCTAGGCATGCGATTAAACAAGGATGGATATCTTATAGTTATTGATACCTACCTGGGACTCTACAAAGTCAATGTGGCTACAGGTATGAATCTAACAGGTGTATGGCTGCAAATGCAAAAATTTAAATGTCTTTAAAGCTGTTTACCATATTCACCCTAATAAGCACCCCTCTTAAAAAAAATCAGGCATATGTCTGATAGCTTTTTTGAATGTCTTTGAAAGTTTAATCCACTTCTACCCCTTTTGACACATAACATAATCTGTAAAAGGTGGATATGATAAATACCCCTCTTCTCAATCTTCTCAATTGATACAAAGATAAGTACAGTCTAGCTGCAGATATGAAGCGTTATGGTTTTATATATTTGTCTTTGACCATAACGTTACAGATCCCATAATGCAAAAAAGGTGCAATTTACGGCGCAATATTTTTTGCACACTTCTGGTGAGAATTTCTCCTCTTTCCATCATCAGTCAATTAACTACCTTTTAACCCCTAATTCTAGGCACATTATTTAACTATTCTGTATATTTTATCCATCTCCCAACCCTTTATAGTCGTCTCTACAAATGATAAACTCGCTTGATTATAATTATTTGTTAGATTGCTGACAATTCACTTCAAGCGAGTTTATTACCTGTTGAGACAGCTATAAATGGTCGGGGGTGGATAAAATATACATATTGGCTACAATATGCTGGATGCTGGAAAGTGGAGGAAATTCTCCCCAAAAGTGCGCAATTATTATTGCACCATAAATTGCACCTTTTTTGCATTACAGGATCTGTGACATTATGGTCAAAGACAAATATATAAAACCATAACGCTACTGATCTATTGCTAAGTACAGTCTACATGCTTGAAAAATATCTTGTCACATTTACACCATGGATTAAATAAATCTTTGTCAGGAGACCATTTCCAGTTGTACTCCTCTGAAACTCCAGTAAATGGCAAGAAGCCCAGGTTTCTGAATGATTTGACCATTGCTGAAGACGGAACAATTTACATGACAGACTCCTCAGTGAAGTGGGATCGTCGACACAATAGACATCAGATCATGGAAGGGGAGGTAACTGGGAGGTAAGCCTGAAGATCTACACAACAGGTGCTCTAATTAAGGCACTTGCTGTCAAATCTTGAAAATAGATGAACTAGAGTGTTTACTCTCCAAACTTTACAACAGATGTATTAGAAGGTTTACTGCCCAATTGTTTTTGTAATGTTATCAAATCTCCTATTTGATAGAGTCCTTGTGTATGATCCTAAAACCCAGGAGGTTGCCGAACTAATTAACAGCATGTCCTTTGCCAATGGGATACAATTAACTAGGGATGAAGAGGCACTTTTAATCTGTGAAACATCTCGAGCCAGACTTCTTAAGTAAGTGTCACAAAGTCAGTCTATTTGAATTTATATTGTTGATTTACGGCATGTAAAATGTTGGCATGCATTATAAAAACATTTTGCATTTAAAAATTATTTCCTGTATAATTCTGCACCAAAAATTCTAATATTTCCAATGTTCACACATTGATAAATTAAATCATGTTTGATACTGTATTGATATATGGTCTCCTGGTATATTTAGTTTTGATACCCAGGTTTTAAAATTTTTTTTAGATATCATTTAAAAGGACCTAAAAAAGATTCCTTAGAAGTGATAAACAACAACCTCCCTGGGATACCGGATAATATCCGTCGAAGTAGTACAGGCGGATACTGGATAGGGATGGCGATGATCCGCAAGAAGAACAAATTCAGCTTTATAGATTACTGTGCTGACAAGCCGTGGTTACGGAGCTTAATTATGAAGGTATACCTATAAACCATAGTAATATAAACTTAAATGTTGTTTAATTCATTGGATGTGAATATTTATTATTCGATACTTGTCTAATTTGAATTCACTAGTACAAATCTTCCAAAATGAATTCTTATAAATCACCTAAAATGCATAATGTTACAGGTAATTTCCTTGGATCTGGTTTTACAATATTTACCAAAGTATGGCCTTGTGGTAGAAGTGGATGAGGAGGGGCGAGTGATCCAGAGTTTACACGACCCCACTGGTGAGGTCATCCCAGGGGTAAGTGAGGTCGAGGACAAAGATGGTGTGCTGTACTTTGGATCTTATAATCTCCCGTTCATGGGAAGACTCTATCTCCAGCGATACAAAAAACAGAAATCATCATGAAGCTTATGTAATCAGGTGAACTCAAGAAATTAATTGGAAGTGTTGAAGTTTTCATGCAGGATATAATTTTCCTGGTCCTTCTCAATCTGAGAAATTAATGAAGGGAGAGTTAATTTGTCTTTAAGCCTGATCTCAATGAAAGTTTGTGATAAAAGATACACCAGGTGTATTTTGATACTAGTTTTGCATTTATATATACATAAATATAGCGGGAAATTTTACTATGAAATAATGATATTATGATAATGCTATATATATGTACATTTAAGGTGGAATGCCACACCATGAGTTTTGACTGTATATATTTAAATTTTTATATTTCATTTCCTTTACTATTTCTCTGTAAAGAATATTACTCTGTGAATTAAGAAATATTAATTTTAAATATGGATATGCTAGATTTAATTGTAAAAATTAAAAACTACATTCTACAACATGAACTTCTAGATGTAGTACCTGTAAATATGAGATATGAATGTATTATTTTGTTGTCTGTATAAGGATGACATAATTGATGATATGAGAAAAATCTTCCTTAAGAAAGTGTGCTGGTTATGTGCAAAACAGCAAGCTGCCAGTGCCATGTCAGGTATACTTCGTAATTACCCAAATATTAGTGCACATAATTTATATTTATCCAAAGAAAGTTGTAACTACATGTATTATTTATATATGTGCCATACCATATCTGTTATCATAATATAATCCTGTACTTCAAGATATAAAAAGTAGTAAAGGAAGAAAATGTTATCTTCTTGTTATCTTATCATCTAGACACATTTCGTATTATATTTCTGTTATACTCACGTGTATTAGACTATGTAATGTAATGTAATACATGTATCTTGAAAACTTGATCTTCAATTTACATTCCTTTGAAGTACTGATTATGAGAATGATTTTATGATGTATTTTTTAGTACATGTACATGTATCAGTAAATACTGGCATTTACATACTCCCACATTATCCTGTATTCATATATTATAAAGCTAGTCATTATCTTCCCCAAATGTAGAACAGATGCTTATTGTTTTTACTGTGTTTCTAATCCTTGCCTCTCTTCCTCCCTTTCTTTTCTGGTTCTTTTTTATTCACATTTTCTAAAAAATATGAAGTCTCTAACTTTCATGTTTCAAAAGTGATGGGTAAGGTTAAAGTTGACAACAGACAGACAGGACAAAAAAAATATAGGCCTCTGATCTATCGATCAGGGCACATAAAAATACACCAATTCAGACGAAACCTTAATTTTAGGGATGAACAAGCAAGCTGTTAAGATGTGTGATCTGGGCTTGATTGCAGCTTGCATGTAGATCGGTGCATGTGGACTAATTGAGATGAGAATTTAAAAAATTGCGATTTATATTTACCAGTAAATGAATGTGACCTTCTTAGCCCGTATTGAAGTGATATGAGATTTTTTAAATATATGCCTACATTTATATGGAATATTCTGTATGGTTTGAAATCACGCCAGTGCTTGCTTTCTCTAATAACAAGATCCCTTGAAAGTGTTATCATTTGGTGGTACTGTGTATAAGTAGTTTGGGGAATATCTGCAATTGTCATTCATATACATATAACAACAGAGTCTGTTGATTGTTTTCTTATTATAGTTACCTTTTTTCAATAAACATATAAACAGATTTTTTGTTGTCATTCTTACTGCCAATTCTCCGTAGACAATAGATAAGTGATTTCAAATTATGTTCATGCTACAGGCTTTAACAACTCTTTATATTATTTGAGTAATTCTGGTGATCTATTGCTATCGGTTTTTGTTCATTTATATATGATGTTTGTTGTTTGTCAGTTATTAACTTTTAAACATTTTTTACTACTGAAGCAATTCTAATAATTTTGCATATACATGTAGCATCCATGATGGGAGAAGAATAAAGATTGCAAATTACATACATGTTCCTTCCTCCCTTGGGCCTTGATTAAAACATCTTTAATACTCTTCTTTTCTTCTTGACATCAATTAGTCAAACTGTTGGCATGATTGTAATACAGCAAGCATTGAGCCCTCATCCAGAATTGTAAAATATGTGGTTTTGGGGGTCAAGGATTCTGGATTACTAGTATATGGTGAAATGCAAAATTCTTTGAAAATCTTCGTCTCTTTTCCTGAGTATTTAGCAGATAAACAAAGTGAATTGTTATCATAAACAAGATCATAAACAATTCAAAAGACCAACAGGTTTTCAAGAAGCATCACCATTGCAATAGTTTGTTCAAAAAGTGCTATTCATTTTGAAAATAAAGGCTAATCATTTATCACAATTCTAACATACCGGTATGCTATATAATGAACTAAAAGGCCACAATTCTCTGTTCAATTCCCCTGAGATATAGATAAAACCTGCTTGATCACAGAATACTTGAGTGGAAATGATTGACTGTCTTCTTACTCCAAACTAATCAACGAACCTTAATTATCAAAATGCTACTTCCATGGGAATTTCAATTTAAAATACAATTTCTCTTGTTCTTGTTTCAAACAAGAGAAGTATAATATCTGCAGATACTGATATGTTATATATAACATACTAGTTATATCGACTGTACAGTATTTTATAAGAAAATATATTTATTCTTGATGTAACATTTTTTTCAAATATGGTTACTGCAAAACCTGTACATTAGCAGAGATTGCCTCCATGAAATGTTTTCTATATAAGAAATGACTTTAAGGTCACAGTTACCTTAATGTAAGAGGAGACACACCTTCAACCTAAACTGAATAGGTTCGATGATTTAGGTCGTTTGATTTTCCAGTTATGAGTTAGCTCCAGTTTTGCCATATTTGTTGTATAGTCACAGTAACATCATCACCTAACAGCGGAAAAGGGCAAACAGACATAAATGCAACAGGTCCAACCTTAATATAAACAAAAGGAAAAAATCAGTAATTTATCACCTTTTTAATTGATTACATTTTCATTGTTGACACCATTATGCATGAATTCAAAAATCTTTTAATTTGGCACTAACAAAAAAAATCAAAGCAGCAAATACTGTCTAGAATGTTGCAAAAATGACACACACAAAATCATTGTACCTAGACGTATAAATATTCATAATTTGTTCCTCTAAATAATATCTATATAATTCATGAGAAAAATGAACTCCTTGCATGTGAGGGGGTGCTGTTTCAGATCATAATGCAATAAAAATGTGGAATTTCAGAAAATGTTGTACATGTATCACAAATATTTATTACAGTGTTACATATTTGAAGATTTATGCGTAATAAATTTAATATATTATAATATACCTGCACTTAAAAAAAGTACAGTGTACTGCTAAATCAATCATTTATTTTCAATCATAGATCAACATTCAAATACATGATTATAGCAGTTGCCATGCTCCTGAAATTAATCTCTGTTCAATGGGTCGCTGTACTGTCACAGAAGTTTTATAATACAGCACAAACATGATTATGTAGCATGTTTGTATTGTAATTAGCTGAGGTAGATACATGCTACAGTCTTTGTGCACTATTCTAAATTTTGTTTATTGTATAAAACCTAGGAGAAACCTTTCTTTACATGTAATACTGTAAACGTATTACATTTAGCGGTGTATTCTATTTAGCGATTTTGGCGGAAAGCAGAGTCCGCTAATTCAAGTACATCGCTAAATGTCTTGTATATTAACTTTTATAACTAGCGAATTCACACGGCGCTAAATCAAATCTACGCTAACTTATTGAAAATTGAATTTCCGCCAAATATCGTACACGCCAAATGTAATACATTTACAGTAATTAAGACGCTATTATGCACACCCAAAAATTGAACCTCTGCATTGCATATACCTATGGCCTCGTGTCCTCTGTGGCACGGAGAGGATAAGTAAGTATTGCATGCATCTAAATTGGTATATTTTTTTCAAAAAAGAAATTTCATTTCATTAAACGTTCATGTTTTGTTTGTTCTGAGCTGAGATGGTAATATTTCGTAAAAACCAATTGATATGATATACAATTAGATTTTCTACATACAGAACATTAAACAATGATTGATTTTTCCCAAAAAAAAAAATTCTTCATAAAATTTGAGAATATCATACTTAAAACAGTTTAACTGCTTATTTTTTTTAAGGATATCAACCTGCAGATTCCAGCATCTGTCCTCTGTAAGACAGACATGTACATGATATGTCTAACATTATTACAGTCTTTTCTTTCTTGCCCCACTGTATATGTACTCTGTATGATTTTCTCTGTTTTACAAGCTTTCAAGATCAGTACATGATGATAATAGTAGGAAAATTGAAGAGATTCCTGATAAAGAGACAACCCTAATTAATTCCCCGCCCCTCAGGACCAGGTATCGTGGGACTGGATTGGATATTTGTCCTCGTATTTGGACACATGATCTTTCAGAGAGTCCATTTGTTTCTGTATATGTGGTGGCATTTCATCATAAACATCATGAAATATTTCTTTTGGACTTGGTTTCTTTTTCTTCTCTGCTTTTGCAAAAGCTTCCATGACCTATGTACATGAAAAAGAAGTAGAAAAAAATCATAAGAATAAAAAAATACACAAAATGCAAAACAAGAGACTCATGGGTCACATTGCTCACTTGAGCACATCATATAGGAAAAAGAATGAGGCCCAGTTTTGGTATTTACAGGCAAAAAGTGATATCATTAAATAGGTGATACCACCTACTCGAATAGGTGATATCACCTATTCATTTTGAATAGGTGATATCACCTATTCGAAAAAGTGATATCACTTATTCGAAAAGGTGATATCACCTATTCGAGTTAGTGATATCACCTATTGGAAATGAAAAGGTGATATCACCTATTCGAATAAGTGATTTCACCTATTACTGCTGAATAGCTGATATCACCTAATTGAATATGTGATATAACCTATTCAATTTGAATTGGTGATACATGTGTATCACCTATTTAAATTGGTGATATCTTTCAATTCAAATAGGTGATTTCACCTATTCGTGCTGAATAGGTAATATCACTTATTCGAATAGGTGATATCACCTATTCAAATTGGTGATATCACCTATTGGAAATGAAAAAGTGATATCACCTTTTCAAATAAGTGATTTCACCTATTCATGCTGAATAACTGATATCACCAATTCGAATAAGTGATATCACCTATTTGAATTTCTTACAACAATAAATAATGAATGCTCCCTATAATAAATAGATTACCACTGAAACCAAGAAAATTTGGACTACCCAGTTTTCTTGCGTTTTTCTAATTTTCTTAAAGTTTACATGATAGATAAGTGAAATGAATTAATTTGTGAGCAAAACAAACTACAATTTCTGTTGGGATTGATTAAATTTAAATGCAAAACTGTAATCTATTGTCTCCTAGAATGATGAGTTATAAATAGAAAGTGAAAGAAAATAAGATTTAGGGACCTATAGTCTTGGGAGCTGTGTTATTTCATAAATAATTTGAATAGGTGATATCACCTATTCGAATAAGTGATATTATCTATTCAAAATAATATGGTGAAATCACCTATTTGAAAAGGTGATATCACCTATTCGAATAAGTGATATCACCTATTCAAAAGGAATAGGTGATATCACCTATTAGAATTAGTGATATCACCTATCGAATAAGTGATATCACCTTTTTGAATGGGTGATATCACTTATTCGAATAGGTGATATCACCTATTCAAAATCTGAATAGGTGATATCACTTATTCGAATAGGTGATATCACCAACTGAATAGGCGATATCACCTATTTGAATAGGTGATATAATTTTTTGGCAGCAAATACCATAATGGCGCCCCATAAAAAAGCACAAAACATTTAAGTACTGAAAACTTTACTTGGAGGGGGGGGGGGGGGGGGGGGGAATTTTAAACTTTTTGGTGTACGCCTTCATATCAATTTAGAATACATGTTTATCTTTGCTGTTCTTGAGAAGATTTTTAAATATTTTTTCCCTTAATATGACTTTGTAAAAATATAATAAGCAATGGATAAAGCAAAACTTTTAATCAGACATGGAAAGTATATCTGTTTTTAAAAAAAAATTATCTTTATGTAAAGAAAATTCATAAAAATTAAAATTAAAAAAATACCTCCATCATCTGCTTTATTGCCAATAAAATGATAAAAAAAAAACGCCGCCCTAGCTCCCGCATCTGTTTAACTTTTGGAGAAAATTGGCACGAAAACCAGAGAATTAAATTTAAGTAGCCTTACATGTCAACATGACTAAACATAGTTTTTTTCTGTTACTGAATAGAAGATTTTTTTCCTCTTTCTTATGTGAAACTTTGATCCCCCATTGTGGCCCCTCCCTATCTCATCTATCAGAGTAATCTGGTCACTCCTCCCCTCCAAAACTACATCACTGACAAAACTCACCATTTTCTTTGATTCTTCTTTCCATTGGTTTTCCTGTTCATCATCCCACCAGCCCTGTTTGACCATGTAACTTCGTAATCGACCAATCGGATTATTTGTATCAAATTTGACAACCTCTCCCTTTTTGCGGTACATAGAGCTGTCATCAGATGTGGAGTGATGTCCTATCCTACAAGTAATTCAACATCTCAATGAAGGAAAACCTTCTAAAATCAATTCTGCCATTGAAAAATATCTAAAATATTTAAATATTTCATTAGACAAAGATCAAAGATTTATCATCATATTATTATTTATGATGTTAAGAATTCTATTGTCCAGTATTTTGCTGACAAGACTTGCAATGTAACCTTGTTACTTGTTACATGTGATTTGTAACCTTGTAATCTCAAAATCAATGAGAGAAATAAAACAAGAGGCCCAGGGGCCACAGCGCTCACCTGAGCACATCAGGCTTGAATTTACC
>PRKT01000062.1:113560-133673 GCA_003671525.1 Saccostrea glomerata | reverse complement strand
GGGGTCATGATTTGAACAAACTTGAATCTACACTACCTGAGGATGATTCCACATGAGTTTCATCTTTCCTGGCCCAGTGGTTCTGGAGAACAAGATTTTTAAAGATTTTTCCTATATATTCCTATGTAAATTTTGGGTAGGCCATGTTGGCCCCACCCTTGCCCCGGGGGTCATGATTTGAACAAAATTGAATCTACACTACCTGAGGATGCTTCCACATGAGTTTCATCTTTCCTGGCCCAGCGGTTCTGGAGAAGAAGATTTTTTAAAAATGCCATTAATTTTTAACAAATTCATGATTATCTCCCCTTGGAAAAGGGTGTGGCCCTTCATTTGAACAAACTTGAATTCCCTTCACCCAAGGATACTTTGTGCCAAGTTTGGTTAAAATTGGCCCAGCGGTTCTTGAGAAGAAGATGAAAATGTGAAAAGTTTACAGACAGACAGACGGACAGACAGACGGACGTCGGACAAAATGTGATCAGAAAAGCTCACTTGAGCCTTCGGCTCAGGTGAGCTAAAAACTCTGAAATATCTGAGAATTTGCGATATCCAGGGTAAAATACTTATAAAACTCAAATCAAAATGTTGCCATTGCTTTTAGGATTTACAACCGAAGTTCAACCAAATGATACTTAAGCTTTTTTAGTCAATTTTTGTTAAATATTACAACCAGTATCAATGTTTACAGTGAATATGACTAATTTCACTTCATTATTTAATTTTTTTTAATTTTGTCACACTTTTAGCTCCATAAGTGATCAATTTTTTTTCATATATATGTATGCATGTAAATATCAAGGAGACTTTTTCAAGACTTGAAAACACCTTTTTGAACCAAATTCACCATGTCAAGTAATATACAGCAAAGGCTGTTTTTTAACATTTTAGAGGCTGATCAAAAAAAAAAATTCTTCTGTAATTTGTCAAAGAATGAAAGATATCTAAAACATACCCTTTTAACATTTTTTTTTAGAGAAGTTTAGAAGGATAACAAAATACCTGTATGTCATGGCCTCTATCAGGATAGGTCTGTTTTGTGTGACACATATTTCTCTGGCTTCCTTAGTGACGTTGTGTACAGCAAACACATCATTACCATCTACACGTATCGTCATCATCCCGTAACCACTGCCCCTAGATGCTACCAAATTGAAAAAAATTAAAATGTTTAACATGAGACCAAATAGTCTAGAACTGCTCTTCTGACAACCTGTACAACCCTATCACTTTTATTTTAAGCCACATAGTATCCTAAATATTTAGATAAAATCTTAAAATTCCAAAAGTATGTCACAGAAACATATTTTTGGTTAGAATACTCCAAAGGTACATGATTAACTGACAAAAGTTGATGATTCTAAGCCTGTTATCTGAAATATTCAAACCATGAAATTCTAAAAGGAGATCAATGTGGCTTACTTTTTGTTGATTGTATATAAGAAAATGTAACTTAGAAAATTTTAGGGCATAGCAAAGCATAAAAGATTATACAGTAAACCTTTTACCACTTTTAGACTGGGATCTTACAGACAAGCTGCTTTACTAAGTTTCAAGTATCAAAGTCAAAATGACGCCTGACACTTTGAGAGATAATACAGTACCTACCAATGCCATCCCCCCTGTACTGGTCTGAGGTAGGGGTTGATATAGCATACCCATTGTTTCTGCTGAAATCACAAAGAAACAATGCAAGTTTTTCTGGGTTTTATTTCTTCTTTTAAAATTATTCTAAAATGTTATTTCAAAACATTTATAATTCTGAGAAAAAATGTCTATCATCAAAGTTTTCGAATGATTGGACTAGGAGCATATACTGGTACGTGTATAACAAAACAATAAACATAGGTAATCAAAGATTACGAAGCTCACCTCGACGAATCTTATCAGTGTAAGTAATGCAAATGTCACATCATATTTTCTTAATATCTAGTATTTATCCCAACAACAATATTCTTACAAGTTGTGTTTAACCCCTTACAGGGCATATACACATTTGTACGCATGTAGCGTGAAAAACATGTATAGTGTAAACAAATATTCATAAATTTTTAAAACTGCAGATATCAAGGACTTCAAGTTCATTGGGATTAATCTGTTCCCAAAACTTTAACCTGGTGTCTTGTATGGAAAATAAAGGTCAGATTCAGCATCCGAAGCAAGTCTGGTAGTGTATATCCCTAGATGCATCATCTATGCAAGTTTGGTTCAGGTAGGGCTTATACATGTAGTTACTTGGGAATGAAAATATAGGTCAGATCCAGCATCCGAAGCAAGTCTGGTAGTGTCCATCCCTAGATGCATCCTCCATGCAAGTTTGGTTCAGGTAGGTCTTATAGTTCCGTGGGAATGGACCTGCTCCAAAAACTTTAACCTGGTAACTCATCTGGAAAATGTAGGTCAGATCCAGCATCTGAAGCAAGTCTGGTAGTGTCCATCCCTAGATGCATCATCAATGCAAGTTTGGTCTGGGTAGGGCTTATAGTTCCTTAGCAATGGACCTGCTCCAAAAACTTTAACCTGGTCACTCATCTTGTCTTGGGAATTGACCTGCTCAAAAAACTTTATCCTGGTCACTCATCTGGAAAATTTAGGTCAGATCCAGCATCTGAAGCAAGTCTGGTAGTGTCCATCCCTAGATGCATCATCCATGCAAGTTTGGTCCGGGTAGGGCTTATAGTTACTTGGGAATGGACCTGCTCCAAAAACTTTAACCTGGTCACTCATCTGGAAAATGTAGGTCTAATCAAGCATCTGAAGCAGTCTGGTAGTGTCCATCCCTAGATGCATCATCCATGCAAGTTTGGTCCGGGTAGGGCTTATAGTTACTTGGGAATGGACCTGCTCCAAAAACTTTAACCTGGTCACTCATCAAGGAAATGTAGGTCAGATCCAGCAACCGAAGCAAGAATGGTAGTGTACATCCCTAGATGCATCATCCATGCAAGTTTGGTTCAGGTAGGGCTTATAGTTACTTGGCAATGGACATGCTCCTAAAACTTTAACCTGGGACGCCGACGCCGCGGATATAGCATAAGCTCATCTCGACTTCGTCGAGGTGAGCTAAAAATTTTAAATCTGCATGAACATACCAGAAGAATATGACTGGACAGTTAAGAGTGGCGGCAAAGTTAAAGGCAGCGTGGGCATCTCCCTCTGAGGCAGCTCCCTCCCCAAAATAACAGATGACACACTTACCATTCTGTGCTCGCTTGTAGGCGTAGGCTGCACCAGATGCTGTGTTAAAGTACACAACATTTACAATTCATTTATAGCAGGTATCAAGAATCTTCTACAAATCTAACTAATTCTTATGTAAAAATCACATAAAAACATAAATTATACATTTTAAACAATGAACATTGTAAATTAATATGTTTACTGAAATTACTGTACTGAGAATGAGTAGTTACTTTAAATGAGACTTTGTGTGTAGTAAATATTCCAGCTACATTTTGTACCTTGAGGCATCTGTGTGGCAAGGGTGGAAGAGATGGTGACAAAATGGAGATCTTTGGATCCGTAGTGGACAGGCATCTGTCGTCCCTTACCCTGGTCCTCCATGTTACCATAGCACTGATTGATAAACTGGTCTAACGTAAATCCCCTCCACATGAGCACCCCTACAAGTAAACAAATACCTGGTAGTATAATTCAGGACCCCTACAACTCAAGTAAACTAATAGTTACAGTCATAGCTGTAAACACAAGTAAACTAATAGTTACAGTCACAGCTGTAAACACAAGTAAATTAATAGTTAAATCACAGCTGTAAACATAAGTAAACTAATAGTAAGTCACAGCTGTAAACGCAAGTAAACTAATAGTTACAGTCACGGCTGTAAACACAAGTAAACTAATAGCAGGGCTCGACATTAACTTTTTTTCCTACTTGTCCATTCGGACAAGTGACCAAGACATTTACTTGTCCGAATCTCAACTTCACTTGTCCGAAAATGTTCAATAAAGTTCAATAGTTTCAACTTGAAAATTAAAATTAAGTCCATTTTATTTACACATGTCATGCGCTTGATTGATTCTTGATGTTATTGATAAATACCAGTACAACAGACACATAAAACGAAATTTAATTTAGGCTTTCTGTCCTGACAGTAACGTAAATGTCCACAAGTGAACCTGTCAACATCAAACAATATTCACACTTCGGTTCGTATCTTCCATGACTTTTCATTTTAGTATGCAATTAGTGAACTTCGATCCCGATCGAATGTGAACACAATATTAATATAGCGATACATATCGGGATCGAAGTTAGGATTTTATGTACAGCTTCCGTCTTGAGACTACCGATTTTGCTTTCAACAGTCGTTCTTTTTATTATTTAGAGACCCCTTTACATTAAAATGCACTTGTCCAATCGGACAAGTGCCCAGCAATATTCACTTGTCCGAATTTATTTTTCATTGGTACCGGACAAGCGGACAAGTGTTAATGTCGAGCCCTGAATAGTTACAGTCACAGCTGTAAACACAAGTAAACTAATAGTTACAGTCTAAGCTGTCAACACAAGTAAACTTATAGTTACAGTCATAGCTGTAAACACATGTTAACTAATAGCTACAGTCATAACTGTAAACATATGTAAACTTATAGTTACAGTCACAGCTGTAAACACAAGTAAACTTATAGTTATAGTCATAGCTGTAAACACAAGTAAACTAATAGTTAGTCACAGCTGTTAACACAAGTAAACTAATGGTTACAATCAGGACCTCTACAACACAATTTAACAGAGTTACAGTCATAGCAGTTAAGGAGGAATGCCACACCAACTTTTTATTTTATAGATCTCTGAGTCAACCTTTTAAAACAATGGTTTCAGCATTGAAAGGCCGACATAAGCTCTTATTTATTTTACATGAATTTTTTTGTATTTTTCTAAAGAAAACGAAAAAAATTCATAACATCAAAATTAAATGCTTTCTTGTAAAATTTTTGCTGTAAATGAATGCATCACATGAATACCTAATGAAATATTTCAAGAAAGTCTGGTTATACTTTTAATTTTTTTTTATAAAAAATTATTTATGAAAATAAAACACATAATTTGTGAATATTTTTTAAACTTGTGGTTAAAATCTTCTTAAAACAAGCCACAACTGGGGAGAACATGTTCATTAATCATATTTATAAAAGAAATTGAAACGAAATTGAGAAATTTTAGAGAAATTAATTTTTTTTAATTTTGGCCAATCCCGAGCAAAATTAAACCGATCCCGACCATAATTGTACAATTATTGGAAATAAATAGCATTTTCCTAAAAACACTAGTCTGATTAGGTGTTATAAGGGTTAAAACATTATAGAACCTGACAATAAAATAGATTTCTTCATTGTAAATACTTGAAGAGGCAAAAAATTAGCATTTTATTCATTTTGTGTTAATTTTGATCGGGATCAGTTTAATTTTGATCGGGTTAGGTCCAAATATTAAAAAAATTAATTTTTCTAAAATTTCTCAATTTCGTTTCAATTTCTTTTATAAATATGATTGACAAACATGTTGTCCTTAGTTATGACTAGTTTTATGGTGTTTTTAACCATAGGTTTAAAAAATATTCACAAATAATGTGTTTTATTTTCATAAATAATTTTTTATAAAAAAAATTAAAAAGTCTAACCAGACTTTCTCTACAAATTTTATAAGGTATCGTGTGATGCATTCATTTACAGCAAAATTTTTACAAGAAAGCACTTAATTTGGATATAATGAATTTTTTTCGTTTTCTTTGAAAAAATACAAAAAAAATAATATAAAATAATTAAGAGCTAATGTCGGCCTTTCAATGCTGAAACCATTGTTTAAAAAGGATGACTCAAAGATCTATAAAATAAAAAATTGGTGTGGCATTCTACCTTAATATTAAATGCATTTAGATTTAAAATATAAATAAGATATTAAATGAAAAATTCCCTTACCTGCTCTCTAGTTCATGCATTTAAACAAAAACTTTATCAACAATCACAAAATATATATCTTTAAAAATGACAAATTTTACAGTTCTTGGACAATTTTACACTATCTGGTCCACTGTATAGTGTATACACACGTGACTGACTTGTCCAGGTCCCCCTGTTTACCTGCTTCTCTGTACTGTCCAAACACCAGGTCCTCTGGATGCAGAGCTGAAGCTGAACCTATGTGAGTGGCCTCCTCCCCAAAGTTTGTCATATAAAAAGAGATCCTCCCCTGCCTCTGGGACTCATACAAGATCTTGTCCATGGAGTTGAGCAGAGTCATATCATGATACATCTTGAGAACAGTCTTTTTATCAATCTGTCAAGATACATGTAGAAGATTTAAAGTTTAACAGAGTGAGACTGAGTATACAATAGAAAACATGGTCTATGAAGCTATATTTAGAGCACAATTTATGAATTTTTCATTTCATAAAACACTTACTGTAACCTTTAGATTTTCCAAAATTAAGTTTTGAATATCAAATAAGTGCATATTTAAGTTTTACCTTTGTATCGTTACTTCCATCGTCGCAAATCACGACCAAAATGTACGATCCTCTCCCATTCTGGCCGTGGTTGAACGAGGCAAGAATTCTTCATAGCTCATTAAATTATTGACCAATGCGAGTAAAGCATAGTCGGAAGATGAACTTTATCACTACCTTTCAATATCCAATTGCAGTAAAGGAAATATTTCTTGCATACTGTTGACGTCAGTTGTTGATTTCAATTGCGATGGAAACAAAACTTGTCACTGACTGAATATGACGTCACAATAGAGAGGCGTAAATATTCAAGATTACGACACTTTTTGTGATCAAGCAGCTACGGGTAGTAGAAAGCTATATGCAGACTCCGGACCGTGGCTTGAGACGATGCATTTCTTCAAATTTTCTTTTAACTTGCATTATCATTAACAGATTCTTACCTTTGCGACTTCACCTTGTGTGATCATTAAAAGCATGACGTTACCTTTGTATCCTCGTCTTCTATACTTATATTTACAGCTTCTTACCTTTGTATCTTCACCTTCTATACTTATATTTACAGCTTCTTACCTTTGGATCTTCACTCTGTGGGATCATTTCTCCTTGACTGTTCATAACTCTGTATACAGGAATACCTTCCTCTTTGTCCGGGTCCAGAAATGACAGTTTATAAGTGAATTTTGACTTTGACCCTGGGAATTGAGGCCGGTCCTCCTAAAAGAGAGAAGTACCTAGTGTCAATATGTTTGTTTTGTTTTAGATGACTACAGTTTTTAGCCTATCTTTAACTAACAATTAAGTTAACCATAAGAAGCTCCTTATTGGAATAACTTAATACCTCCCCCTCCCTCCCTAACTACACTGCAGAACTGGGGCCATTTGAATTCTATATACTAGAATAGAATAGAATAGAATAGATATATGTTGTTAGACTGCTATGGTCAATGAAAAAAATCCATATGAAAATCCATACATCACAAGTCAGGAGCTCTAGCAAGTTCTGAAGGCTAATTTCCACAGTCCAAACCACTACATTCCTCCCCTTTACCCTTGAAGACACAAATCTTGTTGCCCTGTGGCAGGACTTTCACTAGCTGCAGAACTGTAGCTCTCTGCTTGAGAAAATTCGGATAGATAAAGCAGAGAGCTACAGATCCAAGCGTTGTAAAAACCTTCGATTTACGCCGACGATTTTTCGTCGCTCACTATGAGTATTTTTTCGTGTATTTTATACTTTCCCAAGCTTTGGAAATAATTTTAAATGGTATTTAATAATTAATCATACATTCAACTTCTAATTCCTGATCATTTACTTACCTCTCGACGCTAACAAATGGCTGTTTGTGGTTACGGACGTCAAAATGGAACTCTTTTAAACCAACATTACAAAACTATATACAGGACTGTTTCGAACCGTTAAAAGGTAAACAAAGGTCAAATATAAGAGTTAAAAATACATGAACTATTATAGGATACCATTCTAAAAGCATGAGAAAGATTAAACTACACGAAATAAATAGAAATAAATACCTAAAGTAGTGTCGGCGTAAATCGAAGGTTTTTACAACGCTTGGATCTGTAGCTCTCTGCTTTATTTATCCGAATTTTCTCAAGCAGAGAGCTACAGTTCTGCAGCTAGATCGTATTGAGTTTTTTTTTTTTTAAATATGCAATGTTTTTTAAAAGATAAATTAGTTAAAAATATTTCATGACTTTCTTCCGAAGTCGTGTGGGCAAAGTTTAGTTCTTAATGACCACTGTTGCCTTTGGAAACAGAAGAAGTTGTACCATCTGGTCAACCAATTCATTCTAAATCTTGAAGAATTCAATCTAACGTAAGTTGCTTCGCGCCAAAAGATTAGAGACACTATGAACATTAAAGAAGATCTTATCTTCTTTCTATTACAACTATGTATATGTAGTAGACCATATATATACATGTACATTTGTATTTTATTTTGGCAATTTACAAAATGTTGTATGAGAAGATTATCTTCACAAGGGGGGGGGGGGGGTTGAATCTATAGAGATAGGTCTTTTCATAATAAAAAAAACATCTCATATTTGACCCTCAAAAACTAAATATACACTGTCTAAATGTAAACAACTGCAAGGTCCTTTAATTTTAGCATGTCTTATATTTTTTTGCAAGCATTGTCAGCAATTCAAAATCAATAACATTACTTAGAATTCACTTACGCATCTGAGGGATGAGCTTGTACAAATCATGCGACATGACAAAGGTTTATTGGCAAGATACCGCAAGGACCGTAGTACAATCCCGAATTTTGCTGCCATCGCGCTAGCTGACCTTGACAGCTATTGCGAAAAACGTCACAGAATTAGTGTACGACAGATTAACAACGGAAATTGTGACGTTTCACTCTTGCATTGAATTGCTTCCGCTTTGGCTTACGCTCCTATTTATTGATGTTTTGACACTTCATACACACTTAGTACCCTCATTACAAAATTTTGTCATCGCGAGAGAGTGAACTGTGATTTAGATCTTCAATTTCTATATTTATTTCTTTCGCCATGATTTGATCAACACGCTTCTCTTTTTTCGTTGTTATTTTCCAGCCTCCGCATCATTGACACAGATGACTCAGACCTGGAAAAGACAATTATGTTGTGATTATATCGTAATATTGGCGAAATAGAGATATAATTACAGCTACTAAATAGAAAGATGGCACAGGAGGAGGTGGTTCTGAACGTGTATGATATGGTAAGATTACATGTAATATTCACATTCAACATGTTCAACATTTTGAAGAATAATCTCAATGCAACAATGGCCAAGACTTAAGAGTGTCCAAAACATCACCATGATCACATGCATTTGATGTTCTTTTCTTCTATCATTCTTCTGATAACAAATATATATATGTCCAAAATAGGACTTGGATGATATATATTGATATATCAAGATATCTGTGAGGACGATACGTATATCGATACATATGAAGAAATATCGAATATTGCCCTAAAAAATATTTCTTTTGTTTTTCTTTGTTTATTTAACATTTGGGGTTTAATATACAAAATAAATAAGCTAAATATAAATATAGATATGAAATAAATAATAATTTATACCACTTGACTGAGTATAATATTTTTGTTTCACAACATATATAACACTAATTTGAATAAATCATTCTTATTTGCAAAGAAATAATTTGTTTATTTCAATGCAAAAAAAGATTTTATAAGCAATTAAACATGCATATTTGATACACATCATATCGTAGCTCAAATATCGTGATACATATTGATAAAGAAAAAGTTCTATCGTCCCAGCCTTAGTCCAAAATGAACTACGCAGAGACTTCACAACATTAAATAGGTTATATTTAATTTCTGATTTATTGCATTCATTCATCTATTGTGTGTTTGTTGAAAAAAAAATCAAAGAAGATCCATCTACTACTGTATTTAAAAAATATAGGCAGCATATAGAACTCAAATTGCTATGCTTTACAAAAAAGATTGAACTATAAAACTATAATGTGAACTTTAATATAACCAGTTTAGATATTGTATTTGGGCCAGGAAGAAAAAAAATTAATAATATTTCAAGCATGTTCAGTGAGTAGAATGAAAAATCAACTATATATGTTCAATTTTTGAAAGAAAAAAAATCCAAAAGTATTATTAATTTTAATACATGCATGTACATGTACTAGTTATATATACAGTAAAACTCAGTTATAACAAATTTAGTCACTGGGACCTGTGAAATTACTTCGCGATATCCATAATTAATTATATCCGTATAAGGAATTAGTTAAATTTATATAGCTGGGGATGACGGATCAAAGATACTTTCGCTATACATGTATCTGTGAATTCGCAATATCCATGTTCTTACTAAACAAGTTTTACTGTATACCATTTAGGACAAATCTGAAATAATCAAGAATTCACAATCTTTAAAATATTCTTATATCCTTAATTGAAGGTCAATATTATGGTTGCAAGGATGCGCTCCTTCTTTATCTTATTTTTATGCCCCGCCATTTAATTGTCCTGTCCATTTCTGTCCTTCCATCATATCTGGTCTGTCCTTTTTTTATGCGCTTTGCATTTAGTTAAGTTAAAAGCTGTTTCAACGAAACTATTCCAGATATTTTTATTAAATTTAAAATGCTGATACATATTTGATGAGAGCTGTGCAACTGCATCAACATTTTTTTACCTTGACCTTGCTTTTCTTAAATTAGTGTTTAGCTTAGTTTTGAAGCAATCAGGGTCCATCAGTTTTCCAATCAAGTGTGTCACTTATAAGAATTTCGAAGTATATCGGAATTCTGTTACAGAAGTGAAAGCCCTGATGATACACAAACGGAAAATCATGACAAATTGGTTTCAATGGCATGCCAAGAGAATTATTAATTACCACAGTCTTTTCTGTACAGAAATATTATAAGTATACTTTCTTTTTAGCTCTTTGTTTTGTCAAGAAAAAGACAAAATCTTCTCCACAGCTAGCTAATTTCACTTCTTCTGTAATACATACAGGCTGAGCAAAAGTTATTTTTTGGATTTATATTCCTGAAAATAACATTGACTTACCGGTACATCAACATTTTTTTACCTCAAGATTTCTTTGACCTTGACCCCTCTTTTCTTGAATTAGTGTTTAGCTTAGTCATGTTAGTATTTAATAAACCATTCAAGATATTTTTATCAAACATAATATGCTGATATGTATTTGTGAGAGCTTTTCAACTGCATCAAAAACTTTTCACCTTGCACTTTCCTGTGACCCTGACCTTCCTTCTCTTTAATATTTGTATTTTGCTTAGTTTAAAGAAAGCATTTAAGATATTTATATGTAAGCATGCATTTATACATAACTTGGTGATAATTTATCATCTATATCCAATTTTTTTAGATTTCAATTTTATTAAAGAATCTTTTCAAGATATTCCCATCAGACTTCATACACTAAATACAATGTCAAATGTTCATGTTGCATTACTACATGTAATATACACTTGGTGCAGCATTAACGTGCTATGGACATATTTTTAGTTCATTGGAAGTCCTAATTAATGTCAGAAAGTTCTCAAGTAATAAATGGCCTGGAAATATATTTGAATAAAGAAGACATTTTCTTCAGAGATTGTACAGTATGTAGTGTATTAATAGAGACAATTAGGAATACAATAACATTCTAATAAAAGACTCAGTGTTCAGTATGGATATAAATGTCTTTTGATGCAGTAACATAAGTAATCAATGAATTGATCTTTTGAACACAGTGAGTCTGTAGTATAAATGTAATCAAATATCCCAAGGTACCTTATGTTGTGTAGTTTATCAGGTCCAGGAAAATCACTATATTTAGCTATACACTGTATAGCTTAATTTACCTAGTATATAGCTTTATTTACCTATAAAATATAGCTTTATTAAGCTATTTTAGAATAAGTTTCTGTTTTATGAAAAGCAGACAAAAAGTCGCAAGAAAGTAATGGCTGATATTTTTTGAAAAAGGTTTGATAAAATCAACCTAGAGCATAGATCGTAAAAACATTGCCTCTCTTAAACACTTTTTAACCAAACAATGCATTTCTATTGTTTGGATAGCTGTCCCTCACTGGAAGTGCGATGAGGCCTGACTAAGTGTGATTGCCTTTCATTGCACTGAAATATTGCCAATCAATTATCTTGTTGACCAAAACTGCTTTTCTTTGTTAAAGTAGCTGCTTAATCACAGATTAACTGTTATACATAGCCCCAAAACTTTCATCTTTGCTAGCCAAGGGTTTCTGATACGCTCCTCTCCTTATGAGTCGCATATCTACATAATTATGTTGCATCTTGCATAGATCTACAATGTCAGATACGGGCGTTAGTAAGTTATGATGGCATATATTTCTGCCCCCTACATGCAAGATAAATTAGGTTAATATGCAAGAAAATTATGTCAACATGCAAGAAAATTATGTATATATATATACAAGATAATTATGCTGACATGCAAGTTACAAATCTTTTAAGGGAATCTGATTTAAATAGGGGTAAAATCCTGTGCTGATGCCCGTATCTGACATCAAAGATGCAAGATGCAACATAATTATGAGAAGATGCGATTTACTTATGTTAACATGCGAGAAAATTATATTGACATGCAAGTTAATTATGTAGACATGCAACTTATTTATGTCAACATGCAAGATACTTATGTTAACATGCAAGATACTTATGTTAAAATGCGAGATACTTATGTTAACATGTGAGATACTTATGTTAACATGCGAGATATTATGTAGACATGCAGGATATTTATGTTCACATGCAACTTATTTATGTCAACATGCAAGATAATAATTTGCATATCAACTTACATATCTTGCATGTTGACATAAATAGGTCGCATGTTGACATAATTATCTTGCATGTTTACATAAATAAGTCGCATGTTATCATAAATAAGTGACATGTTGACATAATAATCTTGCATGTTGACATAAAAAAGTCGCATGTTGACACATATTATCTTGCATATTGTATCTAAAATGTCAGATACAGGCATTATTAAGTAAATTTACCCATATTTAAATTATATTTTCTTAAAAGATTGGTAACTTGCATGTCAACATAATTAACTTGCATGTTGACATAAATATGTTGCATGTCTACATATTTATGTTGCATGTTAACATAATTTGTCTTGCATGTAGGGGGCAAAAATATGCCACCATAGTAAGTAAATTTAACTATATTTAAATTTTATTTTCTTATTAGATTGGTAACTTGCATGTCAACATAATTAACTTGCATGTTGACATAAATATGTTGTATGTCTACATAATTATGTTGCATGTTAACATAGTTTATCTTGCATGTAGGGGGCAGAAATATGCCACCATAGCTTTTCATAAAACAGAAATTTACTCTGAAATAGCTAAATAAAGCTCATGATATTATATAGGTTAATAAAGCTACATAGGTAGATTTAGCTATATCTAAGGAATCACTGTCTAATTAGTATATTATGCCAGGGCATCAACAATAGTTGGAAACATGGGATAATTTGCATAACGGGCAAAGCCCGTTATGCATAAATTATCCCATGTTTCCCACTATTGTTGATGTCCCTTGCATACTATACTAATTAGACAGTGATTCCTTATACATTTGTATTTCCATTTCATTGTGATATAAAATTGTAGATTTAAACTATAAAAATGCAGACATAGATTTAAATTACACGAGGATTCCCATCCCAATTTAATAGTCCTAGCCCACTGACGTCAAACACAATGGCAGCCGCATATTTTTGGCCTCCTTAGCGTCAGACTCGGAGACAGATGCGCACGAAATTTGCATGCATACTAGGCCTCCTTAGCTCCTGACCTATCGACCTACTTAATTTACATTCCGGCACAATTATCAGGAAATCAACTCCGCTAACTTTCTAAGGGTTATCATAGAGAAAAAATTTAGAAATGGAAATATAGCTAAATATAGTGATTTTCCTAGACCTGTTTATTGTCTGTGAAGTATATATTTTACATGGATACCTTTTTCTGTTACTCTCACTAATATATATTTGGTACTGAATTTTATTACGTTGTACAGTAGAAATTATTGTATTATGCCTAATGGTTCAAGGTTCAACAGTATTTACAATGACTACTTCTTATAATATTATCCATGTGTTTTTAGGGACAATGTTATAGACAAGGTTTACGTTGTGTTTCTGATTCAGAAGTCTAATTATATAACCCCCACTCCAAAGGAGAGGTGGGTATACTGTTTCACCCTTGTGTGTGTGTCTGTCTGTAGTTGTGTGTCTGTTCATAACAAATTCCTATTTATCTGTGCATCTGTCCATAACTGATAATTTATGAATTTTGCTTAAATAGATAATTGCATTAATCTGGTACTGTAAATGAAACTTTTTATGTCAATCAAGAAAATAAAACTATATATTAAACATGTAGTCAATTCTGTACCATAAAAACTGATTTGTCTCTCAACTACCATATATGGAATTACAATGTAGTGAAAAAACTATTCCTCTTATTTTGGAGCATAATCTCTTCACAGTTTCACTTTCACAGCTATCCACAAGACCTCAGAGGCCATTTGATTTATATATTTTATAATTTTATACTCCATGTCTGAACGTCTCTGTATTAATCAATCCCTAATCATTATTTTTATTTAATAAATGAAACTTCAATAGAATTTTTTTTCTAAAATCAAAGCCTAAAATGTTGCGATAAAAATGCACACACTTTACAGTAACTTGTCCTCACTCAGAAGGAAACTATTTGAAACTTTTCTAAATCTTTAAGTTGGACACAAGCATTGATTCATTATGTCAGACATGGAAACAAATAATGCTGCATGAAGTATTGATAAGACTTTAGATCTAGACAAATAATTTTCAGTTGCTCCCTTCAATCCAATGGAAGCAGAACTAATCTAACTTAAACATGTATAAGGCATGGAATCAAATGAAGTAATTTATTTGAAACAAATTTTGATAATTTCTTGCCTTCTTGCAGCCATCGATTTGATCAGTAACCTACTACAAGTCAAAATGCGAAAAAGGTTCACAGTGGATAAATCTCTCTCACACGTGTGGCTCCAGGTGACTCACTTCTTACCTCCCTTACTTTGCAATCTTAGAATTTTTTGTTTGAAATTACCCATTAAAATTTAATTACCAGTTAAAAAAAAAAATGTTTGGTTTGATTCAGAAAAACTATGTTATAATTTATATATTTTTACCAGTAATACATTTATTGTTTTGCAGTTTCTGTTACTAAATTTTTAGCTTTGCTTTCACATTTTTTTTTTCATTATTTACACTTCTCTTTTAATGGCCTTTTATAGACATGCTCTTCTTATATTTATAGCCTTTATATTCTGGAGATGTTAATTGTATCTGACTCAGAAAAGAGTAATACATGTATTTCTTATGTAATTTATTTTGAGGATATGTCATTGTGTTTATAAAGAGAAAAGATGTGAAATGTTTAAAAATGATTTTTTTTTTTATTAAAAGTGCTTTTCAAATTTATATTTACCATCAATTCAGACTGATTTCAGTGACTAATGCTAACTTTGTTGTTCTGTTTGCCAGGATTACCAAACCTGGTGTGACCTCCGCCAGCTAGAGGAGAATGTAGGTCAGCGATTTCTGTCCCATGAATCAGACGATGAAAGATGGGAACAATTCCGCAAGGAGAAAAATCTGGCAAGATGGCAGGACATTGGCATGAAAGGTGTGAACGAAACATACAAACTGGGCAAGTCCCGCAGTGAACGCACAATCAATGCCAGTTCCTGAGTCGGTGTTGTATCTATCAGTATTTGTCTTCTAATCGGACCAAATGTTGTCAGCTTCAAGTTACAAGATATTTTCTGTTTCTATTGTTATCATTTACTTGGGGAAGAAAAATCTTTTTTGAAAACATACTTTTGTCTTTCATCTCTTATTCTTAGATGTGCAAACTTTATTGGATTTTTCTTACTAGATATATTTTGCTTTTGATGGAAGTTTATGTCTTTTTGACTGTAATATGCTAATTTTTTTATTTTTAAAAAATTCCCTGCAGTGCAAGGGCTAAAGAGTTCATATACAAGAATAATTATTGTGGTTTTGCATGTTGTCCTGTGTTTTATAAACATTATAAGATCAAGGGCTAATTTATAACCAACAATCAAACTTGTGAACATAAATATTTTTTGGTTTACAAAAAAATGGAGGGAAGACCCACTATACCTTAAAAGTACACTTATATGACAAAACATTCGCATCTTTCCGAGAAAACTTCAAGTCCATTTAAGTCAAGGGACATATCACAAACATGATTTAAATGCCCTTATCCCCCATCCTCTTTAAAAAAAAATTCTGAATCGAATAGACTACGCACACGAGGAAAAATATTTAGCATAAATTTAATTAAATCCAATATCTTGTCTCATGGACATTCTGTATTTCATGATAAATCAAATTTTCGAAATATTATTTTTTGTTTAAAAATCTTTTACATACAGTATATATTGATTGGGAAATGGCAAAAACATGGTGCATTGTTTTTTTTTAATTTAAATTACAATACGTCGTAAACCAGTTGTAAAACAACAGAATTCTTTTAAATACAAATGTTCACTGTAAATGCATAATTTATAGAGAAGTATACACGTATAGTAGTGCCTTATCGGTGCTTGGGGATGGAACCCTCTACACATAAAGATCTCTACCACGAGAGCTGTTAGATTTTTTTTTTTCATAAACTAGTTCTCGATGACATATATACACAGAATATTCAAACTGATGAAAAAAAAAACAAAAACATTTTATACAATCCTTTTATAAAATTCACATATACTAACAATACTCTTTTTTTTTGCGTATACGTATATAGCTGTGACTTTTTTTTTTTATAAAAGAGTAAAAGAGCACCACCTTCAAAACTTGATAATTCTGAACGTCTTCGACCTCACAGTGTCCCAAAAAAGATATTCACAACAAAAATAATTTCTGAACAAAACACTAGTACACCACAACGACGGATCCACGGAAAATTCCAACTACACACTACCAGCCGCAACCATCTCCAGCCCACTCAGCATGTGGAGTTTCTAATCTCGCATTTTGGTGTCTTAAAATGTCACTCTACAAGTAAACAAAACAAAGCTTTAAGAGAAACAATAAGCGGAAATCAATCTTGAAAATCGACGATGAAACTTAGCTGCTCTTTGTTCCCAGTGCACCAGGAATTCAGTATTCAGAAGACGAATCTTAATATTAGCACGCTCTCTCAATGAAGTCTTCCTCATCCTCGCAAAGCGGTCCTCAGTCAATACGTTGGTATTGGACGACCACGTGTTGACACAGGACCCCTGGCTTTGCGAGGATGGGTCTTCCTCTACGCCTCGGTTATGTTAAGATTTAAAGGAAATCCACAATGAAGCTAAACAAAATGTAAAATTCTTCAAACGGGCATACTTAAGAGAAATAAATCCCTTTAAAAAAAGAAACATCTGCTATAATTTACTTTCAGGCGTATCCATACAATGGGCATTTGACTGGCTAGCAAACCGCCTGACTCTCTCCATTTTTAACAACAATATATATAATTAGCTACAATCAGAAAAACATGATAACTCAAACTGTCATAAATATTGTCAACTCTTTGACGTTGTTGAAACCGGAAGACTTCACATAGCGACATCAAGCGGTAAAGTTCGATAATCAAAAATGCATCAATCGGCAATCCTCGGCTGACTCCGCTCCGCTCCATTCAAAGTTATGTGCGAGGTACTAGTCTAGGTCACCTACACGTTTGTTGCATCGATGCATGGTCTCACACCATGTTTGAGTGGGGGGTCAAACGACTTGCGTGACCTAGGCTAGCGAGGTACGAGTCATCCGAGGAACTCCGAGTGAAAATGCATTGTATTTCCCGCCAAATGTCAATTTTTTCTGTTCATTTATCTGAATAACGAGTTTGTATTTATTCTATGAATATTGTAATTGTTGTTTTTATTTCCTCATCAGAACAATACATTAGTGTAAGAGGACAACTGGATCCTATTTGAAAAAGGCGTCATTATCATGATTATAACCATTTAACTGTGACGTCACATGTTCCATAACATTGTGACATCACTTACTTAGTGCCATTTAACTGTGACATCACATGTTCCATATAATTGTGACATCACAGTTCACTTTTTCTTATTGATAAATCATGTCTCATCAGGGTGTAAGAGGTTTGTCTAGGGCAGAGGCCGCTGACATTCGTAGCAACATCCCTATTGCTGTTTACTGGTCAGATGTTGACGTAGCAAATTGGATAGAAGAGAACGGTTTTCCACAGTATAAGGTAACAGCATGTTGCTTAAATTTGATATAAATTTTGAATATATTTAAAAATATGCCATTGTTTTCAAACATATGTCATTGCACCAATTTAAATATATTTTAATAAGTTAATATTTATAGCATATTAAATTAAAATAGACAAGATATATGTATGCACTTTTCATCTAATTTCGTAAATGAAAAAAATAATGATAAAAATTAAACATAACCCTTTATACAACTTGATTTTTTGAAGGGAGACGTTCATATTTATAATTTCTTTATTCACGAAATTAGATGGGGAATGCCTACAAGTTTATAAACAGTGGATGGATAAAAACTTTTTTCCTTTATTAAGTGTATTGTAGAGATTTTATATTACGTATACTTTAATATATTAGATGAAATATGACATAAAATTTGGATATAATTGAGATTGAATTTTTCACTTCTTATCTGTCGCGCTTTAGTCATTCTGCCCGCCCTATCCCCCCATCTTCTTTGTATTTTAGAGATACCAAGGAGGGGGTGTTACTATAGTATTTATTTTTTTTATGAAGTGGATAAGTAAGACGACTTTCTATGTAAACAACAATTAATGTTTTTGAAATCTAGTTTTTCAGATGTTGTAAAGATTTGGAATTTTATAAACAAACCAGATCACATGTGAAATCAAAAATTTGTGCAAATGTATTCAAATACTAGTAATATTTTTAACCTTTTTTGGATTTATTATCTTTGAAACACCTCAGTGACAGTGACTGTTCTTAGAAAGGCAATCAAATTCCATGGATGACCATGCTTATATACTGTTATAATGGTATTTTCACTGTTCCTCTGTGAAAAAAAAAATATATGTATCATTTTCATTGCCGCCTCGTTTTAATGCATACACTTGATTTCATAACTCAGGCTAACGGTTTGCTCCGGTAGGGGGCTTGAGCGGATAAAAAAAGTGACTATTGATGATTTGTATATTTCATGCAAAATTTATTGGATTAAAACACATCATACCAATTGCTTGTCTTTGTGTACTTTTTCCTTCATGTCTTAAATATATTTTGATATGCCAAAATAAAGTCCAATTTTGTGACTTTTTTTCTTAACAAATAAATGTCTGAAGCACATACCAAGTGAAATTGTTAAAAAAAAATTGACAAACAAAAAAATAAAACACCACTGCAGCTATTGTATAAAAATGCCATCAAAGTTAATTAAAACGATAAAATGAATCTAGATATCTCCATTACTGTGAGATTGATTTTCTCTTTTGTGGAAAGAAGTTTCTGTTGTCAAACACGAAGCTATTGAAGGTGGTACTATCCATTTCTCTCCCCGTCCGGCGCTTTAACTCCAGGTACGCTATCCGAGGGTCCCTCATCCGAACTTCTCTCTTCATGGGGTATTTAGGGATACCCAACAAATCCCGAACTAAAGCCGTGATTTGCTAAAATAACAACCATTATAAAAGCACCGTTGATACAATAATACCCCTAATAAATCTTTTTGAAAAAAAAAATGACGGGCGAATTTACTGAATTTCTCTCCGAGATTGAAACAGGAAACAGGGCGTGAATTCATTAAGTAATGTTCATTACCCCTCTGTTCACTTCTATAAGCTTGTGATAAAAAAAAAACTTAAGTCAATCAAATATATAATTCCATTTAACGCAAGTCCAGCATTCCTTTTGGGGCAAAATTTGACAGCCCCCCCCCCAAATTTCATGGATTAAAAAGTTCCATCAGTAATTTGATTATTTCTTCTCATAATTTTTTTGGTTGGGGGGGGGGGGGGGGGGGG
>PRKT01000062.1:61330-113396 GCA_003671525.1 Saccostrea glomerata | reverse complement strand
GGGGGGGGGGGGGGGGGGGGGTAAAATACCTGAAATAAATTCCCATGAACATCAATGTAAAACATCTTGCACAGAATGTTATTTGCTCTAGCTTTCAACTCACATTTATGTATAAAGTAAACCATGCAGCCTGGTGCTCTTGGCATCAGGCAACATGCCTTAAACCACTGTCCTTTCTGATATACTATGGGAGAGGTGGGTATACTGTTTCACCCTTGTGTGTGTGTCTGTCTGTAGTTGTGTGTCTGTTCATAACAAATTCCTATTTATCTGTGCATCTGTCCATAACTGATCTTGTGTATATGAACATGATAGTGTAAGAGTATTCACATCAGAGCAGGGTATTACCAGTGAATGTTGGATCACAGACTTCTTGATTTGTTATTTCCTCAGAGCCTTCAAACAGATTTGAATGCATATTAAATGCCTTGTGATGTGAGCATAGATAAAACTAGCAGTCTTCAAATGTCCAATTTTCTGGCTCTCCCATGAGAAATTGACTTCTGTAAACAGCTTCATGTATAATTATATGGCCCATAAATTCAATCAGTAGAAAAAAAATAGCTCTCTCTCGAAAAATATTGATAGTTCCTTTCATGAAATGGAAAAACTGTGTGCAAGTAAATTTCCTCCTATTTCCACATTCACATCATTTCCATGGGAGTAAATAAACCTGACATCCAACACATTTTTAGATATCAAATTATCAATGAGGAAACATTGTGAAAAGAATCACAGGCTGTCAACTATTATGATCACAAAGTCTAGTTGTACAATTCAACATCTAAGGTTTTTTAACGAAAGGTTATGGTCATGACTTCAAGTCATTATCCTTAAATGGAAGTAAAATGTACTTTTCCACAACCATACAATACAATACTGAGGTAATTGCTACTTTCAAATACACCTTTTTTTCTAACAATTCTTTGATTTTTCTTCCATAGTACTGGATCAATGAGTACACGTCAAACCTGGGATTTGGAGTGTTTCATTCAGGGGTACAGGTTTATGGAATAGGTAAGTGTTTGTTAGTTAGTAACATTTGTTAGTCTGTCCATCTGTTACAAAAACTTAAACCTTTGTTATCTGATATTTGACAGAGTATGCGTATGGTGGTCACCCATTCCCCGTGACGGGAGTGTTCGAGATAATGCCAAAAGATGCAGAGGACTTAGGGGAGCAATTCAAATTCAAGTATTATTTATGTCTAATCATATGGTAAAAATATAAATCTTCAAAATAATATCTGGAGTTAAATCTTTTTGACATTGCAAAAAAAACTTTGAAAGAGAAAAAGGGAAAAATAAATATTCCTTTAATAGAGAATGACACAGAAAAACAAAATTTGCCTCCCTTCAACAAAAGATTTGTTCTTTAACAGAGAGTCAATAAGAATTGGGACTACAGACTTCACCCCAGATGATGTGAGGAAAATTGTGGATCAGCTGGGAAAAGATTTTAAGGGGGATCAGTACCACCTGCTAAACAAGAACTGTAATCACTTTACTGCCTCACTAACACAGGTAAAGACAATGATTAAAAGGTTCCAGCTACACACAAGTGCAACCTGTCCACAACTGTGCTACAATCACATGGACAGAGACAAAAATAGGAGGCATATGGGTCATACCAAACTTGAATACTACCCTCAATTTTGCTTTGATGCCAATTTGAAAAACATAACTTTGATGTACTTCTGGAGAAGGAGACTTTTTAAAAGATTTTTCACCTGTTTTATACATGCCTTCAATAGTTTAATGGGAAGGGGGTTTAGAAAATTTTATCTGTTGAAATCAGGCTTTAACACATTACCAGAATACAAAATGCTCATAACTCATAGATAAAAATGACCATGAAATCTTTCAGTATGTTTAACGATATATAAAGCTAGTCATACACAGTGTATCTGTACCTTTCCCACTAATATTTTTCATTTAAAATCATAGAACCATTGGATGTTCTTAAACAAAAAATCAGCATTCATTTACCACATGTTTTGAACTAATATAAATGATGACAATCCTGTGTGTTTTAAAGAAAAATTAACAAAAATATAGTTCTAGCTTGTATTTGCTCAAAATTTGAAGCAGAGGAGATCAATCAAAGATCAGCATTACCAGACAAAATAACTGCAAACTCTCCCCACTCCCCAGCCATGCATGCATATAAAAGAGTATTTATACTTTGAATCTACAATTTTTTCCTTCATTTTTTCTATGTAGATACTGTGTGGGAAGGGCCCGCCCAGCTGGGTAAATAGACTGGCTTATGTGAGCACATGTATTCCTTTTCTTGAGCGTGCTTTACCCAAAGAATGGTTGACCCCTATAGCCTTACAGCAAGCAATCCAAGAACCCATTGTGCGGGAATATGACCCCAGGGGTGCTTCAGGACGAAGTGAGAGAAATGGGGCATTTCATATACATAACCGACGCAACTAATGTATGGAGTGTCAAAAGACTTTTTCAGTATTGTTGTGTATGAGAGAATGGATTTGCAATATTTCAGAATGTGCGAGTGAAAATCGATTTAAAATTACACGTATGGTAAATGTGATATATTTTTTTTGTTTTGTACTTGTATCAAAATATTTATTTTATTTATTGTTAAGAAACTTTAGGTGTGAGATATTTCGAAGAATTTTAAATTTATGAATGTTTTGTTTGTTATATTTCAAATAATAGTGCAGGGAACTGTCTTTTTGCAGATCATATATTTAGAGACATGCTGTGTCAGTCTTTGTGAATATTTTTAGCTCTACTGGTCAGAGACCAGAAGAGCTTATGTGATAGTAAGGTGTCCGTCGTCCGTCCATCTGTCTGTCTAGCTGTCTGTCTGTAAACAATTTTCAAAATGCTACTCCTCCTACAGTTTTGGTCTGATTTCAGTATAACTTGGCACACAAGTAGACTACACTAAGATACATAAAACTGTGCATCGGTTTTCGATTTCAATGAACGGTGTTGCCATGGTTTCTAAAAATAGAATTTTCCTCCTACAGTTTTGGTCAGATTTCAATATTACTTGGCATACAAGTAGACTACACTAAGATACATAAAATAGAGCATTGGATTTTGATTTCCATGAACAGTTTTGACATGGTTACGTTGGCACACAAGTAGACTACACTATGATACATAAAACTGTGCATCAGTTTTCGATTTCAATGAACGGTGTTGCCATGGTTTCTAAAAATAGAATTTCCCTCCTACAGTTTTGGTCAGATTTCAATATTACTTGGCATACAAGTAGACTACACTAAGATACATAAAATAGAGCATTGGATTTTGATTTCCATGAACAGTTTTGACATGGTTACTAAAAATAGAATTTTCTATGAAATTCCTTTAAAACGCTACTCGACCTTGTACAGTTTTGGCTAATTTTAAAATAACTTGGCACACAAGTAAGACTACACTAAGATACATAAAACTGTGCACCGGTTTCCGATTTTGATGAACAATGTTGCTGTGGTTACTTAAAATAGAATTTTCTGTGAAATTCCTTTCAAACGCTACTCCTTCTATAGTTTTGGTCTGATGGCAATGGCTTCTTTTCTCATCCTTTGTTATATGTACAAATGGTGTGTTCCCATTTCGCCTAATTGTGAAATACAGGTAAGAAAAAGTTGAAAAGTACTAAGGCGAAGTGGGGATTTTAGTATTTGTAAATATTATTACTAGGTTGATATGAAAATTTAAATGATAAAATTTTTTAGATTGAATTTAACAATGAATGGGAATTTATAAATACTGTGAATGAAATTATACATGTGATACCAAAAAATACTTTTGCTATTATATTAAATCTTCATCCCCTTAGTTCACCTGAGAGCTTACTAAGGCGAAATGGGAATGCTAAATTTTACAGATAAGGCGAGATGGGAACAAACCGTACAAACCAGTAAAGCTACAGTCTCGACAGAGACTTCTGGTTTAATTATTTGCTCAGATATTGATGGATGTGAGCTTGTAGCTGCATAATTAAATTCTGAACTGCATTCATTGGATGAAAATCTATCTGGAAACTTATAAATATATATAACATGTTGTACATTTGTAAAATCATTCATTTTTATACCATTGAATTCATTTAATGTTGCACATGTGACATACATTGCTGTACCTGTATTTAAATATGTATACCACCAACTACAGTAGAGAAAATGTGCATCATCCAGAAGTGTTCCAAATCTACAACAATTAAAAACTAGAGATGTCTTTATTCGAATTATTTTTAAACAGGGTATCTTGCTTTAATGTATATAATAGACATTGATGTTTGATAGATTGATTAATATTTACGTACAAAGTTATTAAATATTGGGTGTGTATTTTTGTTTATAAGGCCTTAGATTTTATTCTCATTCAACTTAGTTAAATTCTTGTACTTAAATTGTAAATTATAATTCAAAATTTTGAGTTTCACCACTGAATTGATTTAAAACATTATAGTACTGAAAAACTACATGCATATTATATGATGCAAGAATACTGTGTCATCATTTGTACCTATAGTATATGGTATTTGAAATAAATTTTGTTACAATTTTATGCTTTTAGCTCAGTATTACAAATTTACAATATTAAAACATTCAGCAGTTTAAAATGTCATTTTACAACAGTATAGCAGCACAAGTGATATATGGGATCTCCTGTGGATGTGATATTTATATACTCAATCCTTGGGGATAGAATTTTACATTTGTGTTTTCTTTTACATAAGAGTTTTCATTTTAAACCTTGTATGGTCAGCTGTTGATTTTTTTTCTAACATTAATTGTGAGAGAAAACATAATGACTGATTAGTCATATTTCATCTTTTAATATTACTGTAACAACTTGTATACAAGTAATGAGCCCTTACATAAAAAAAGAATTCTTGACAGTTAATTGTAAGTAGCAGAAATGCTTTTAAGTTAAGACAAAATACATCTACATGAACCTGCATGATGATTTAACAGAATTTCTTAGCATTGATGGTGAAAAAGTTTAATTACAAAACACTGTTCTTTAAAAGTCTTTCAAGTATTAAGTTTAACATACACATATATGTAAATGTACAAAAGAAATGATCACACCTGTGTCAAAATAAATATGAATGGATCAAACTTTAGAGTTCTTGTTTAATACATGATAGATTGCATGCCTTGTTGTAGTTAACACCCTCAAGTGAAATGATCTTTCACCAGCAGTAATATTTATACAGACAGTTACATGAAGATAATTCCTATCAGGGAATGCATAATTCATTGAGGTCATTGCTATAGATATGAAAAGATTTGTACATCATCTCAGGTCCCAGCAAAAAAAAATCTGACAGATGGTAACAGGGCAGTGTATGTGTTAAAGCTAGTGAAATGTGTTCACCAACTCCTTACAGGCATGTTTTCTATGGTTATCCAATCATATCACTATAACTCACACTAGCTCGCGGTCATAAACAAAATATCAACAATTGTACTCCGAAATATCTCATCACCATATGTTGGGCCTTCTTCTAAAACATGCATAAACAAACAAACTTTCAAAATAACATGGCACCATTAAATACAGAGATATAAAATTATTAATCTATTAATACAGTTTCTTTGTCAAACATCTTGTGATCTTCCTATATTTCTACATTTGGATCCGTTCCTTTCCCAGTTTTCTGTTTCCATTTAGCTTCATTTTTGGGGTTATATTTTTCTGTTCGTGTATGCCAAACTAAAATCTGCAAATAATTCAAAGAAGGAGATGTATCAAATGTTTATGTTGTGTGATATATATATGAAAATGCATGAGAGAAACACAAAAAAATTCCAGATTACCAGTACTGGTAATTTGTTTTAAAATTGCACAAAAGATTACGAGAGAAGACACATTTAATATTAAAGCGTTTTGTGGTCTGTTACTCAGATAAAAGATAAATCCCTATTTTTGGTTTAGAATCATTTACAATAAATGAGAAAAATTTCAGTCAATATTAACACCAGGGATCTCATCAAGAGAAAGCATATTGAGATACAGGGAGAGTACACTAAGAGTCTGTTTTGAATGAGAAATTGGTGAATAATCAACATGTGAAGACAAGATTTGTAAAACTTCTTAACCTTTCGTTGTTTTATGTTTCTTTTAAATTTTCTAGGCACATCGTACATAATTTTAATTTCACACATCAATCCATGAAATTTTTGACAATCCCTCTTACTTTCAATATGAGATATGCAGACCATGCAATCAATCAGATGAGACCTGTGTTGTAGTAGGTGCTGGCACGTTAAGGATCCCTTCATGCTCAATGGCTCTGAGTGCCGTATATAGGTATAAATTTGCAGCTTTCCACCGCCAAGTGGTGGGGTCTCCATATGAGTGAAAAATTTTTTGAGAGGGACATCAAACAACAATGTAAATGAAACAAAATTTTAGCTGGCATTTCCTAAATAATTGTATTTAGAGCAACCCATACCTTGGTGCATTTGTCTGCTCTGGGTTCTAAGTCAGCCATTGTAACATCTAGCAGTTTGAGAATGGTGGATTCTTGGTAGCCTCGCTGTACATTATTACTAAACCAAGCATTGGGGTGATCAAAGAACAGCTGGAGATTTACAGCAAAGCCAGCCATATCAATAGGAAATGGCCTTGTTGGTCTGTAGTACACTCCCCAGCCAGTTACCTGTTAGGTATAAAATAAATGGACGTCCATTTATATGGCCATAATATAGGGTCATGCTTACTGTGGTATGTTTATAAAGCAGATTATAACAAAATTTAAACATTAAAATACATGTATCCTTGAAAGAAGTTAGAGTAAAAATTGTGTAATATTAGTTATTAGTCTGTCTGAAGTTTTATACACTCACTGAATTTTTATCACAGATTGGACTCTCAAATCTTAACCCTCCTACCATTGCCACAGGCCACACAGAAACTTTCCTAGTGAGGCGCATCTGAAATACATGAATAATAATGATTGTAATTTCTGCAAATAATAAATTGGCAGGTTGAAGCAAGTTAACTATAAAATAGTATCATTTATTAACCTAGCTGATACCGGTGTAGCATAATATATTGATACCGCAATATATTGAACCCGGGTTCAATATATCGCATAATATTTTTAACCCGGGTTCACATTTTTGCTGCGATATCTTGAACCCCCTTATAATATATCGAACCCCTACCTTTTTCATTGAAGAGGGAGGGGGTTCAAAATATTATGGCCATAAAATATCGAGTCCCCCTGCCCTTTAATTTATCAAGGCGAAATATCGAATCCCCCTGCCCTATCAAGTTAAGTGGTAGAGGGTCCAAAATATTATGGCCATAAAATATTGAACCCCCATGTTCTTTTAAGTTGAGAGGGAGGGGGTTCAAAATATTATGGCCATAAAATATTGAACCCCCATGTCCATTTAATGTAAGAGGGAGGGGGTTCAAAATATTATGGCCATAAAATATCAAGTCCCCCTGCCCATAAATTTATCAAGGAGAGGGTTCAAAATATTATGGCCATAATATATCGAGTCCTCATACCCTTTAGTTTATCAAGGAGGGGGTTCAAAATATTATGGCCATAATATATTGAGTCCCCCTGTCCTTTTTAGTTAAGAGGGAGGGGGGTTCAAAATATTAGGGCCATAAGATATTGAGTCCCCCCGGCCCTTTTAATTTATAAGGGAGGGGGTTCAAAATATTATGGCCATAATATATTGAGTCCCCCTGTCCTTTTAAATTAAGAGGTAGGGGGGTTCAAAATATTATGGCCATAATATATTGACTCCCCCGGCCCTTTAATATATCAAGGAGGGGGTTCAAAATTAAGAGAAAAGTTCTTGTGTCAGTCAAAACTTGAATAGGAGTAGGATTTAAAAAAAAATATGTTTACAGACAGACAGATGCTGCTCTATCGGATAAACTATTTTCTGGTCTGTGACCAGTAGAGCTGAAAAGTATACAAACATTCAAAGAGAAGTAATGTATAACTATGAATAATGTATAAATACAGCTTGAATGAAATAAAATCTAATTACATATTTTATTATGCAAAATTAGATCCAAACATGCATACAGGGGTGAATTAAAAATATGACCAAACACATTTTAACCACCTCAATTTGATAGAAACAAGAACAAATGATGATGTTATTTTCACCTCCCAATTCCAATTTAAAGACCCCCATTGTCTTGATCAGGAGTGCAATAAAACTTAAAGAAAAATTAATAGGAAAATGTTTTTGGTCTGACCTCATAAACATTAATAGGAAATAATGCAAGATATAAACCATTTAAATAATTTCATGTGTTTTAATTTTTAAGTTTAAGAATAAAAATATTGCACTTTTTTTTAGAAATAACTTGATGAGGTCAAATATTTAAAAATTATTGCCTTCTCTCCAGGGTTTAACTTTCATTTTTACTGCAGTCAGAAGTGCAACAGTTACATGTATCAATCTTATAATTATTTATTTTCACTAAAATATAAATTGAAACTATTTGATGTAAATTATTTATTTTAAAACTTACTGCTTACCAAGCTGAGAAAAGGTTATTGCATATTTTATGGCCATAATATTTTGAACCCCCTCCTTGATAAATTAATAGGGCAGGGGGACTCAATATTTTATGGCCATAATATTTTGAACCCCCCTCCCTGTAAAGTTAATAGGGCAGGGGGACACGTTATTTTATGACCATAATATTTTGAACCCCCCTCCCTGTAACATAAGAAGGACAGGGGGACTCAATATTTTATAGCCATAATATTTTGAACCCCCCCCCTATGTAAACTTAAAAGGGCAGGGGGATTCAATATTTTATGGCCATAATATTTTGAACCCCCCTCCCTTATGAATTAAAAGTGCAGGGGGACTCAATATTTCTATGGCCATAATATTTTGAACCCCCCTCCCTGTAAAATAAGAAGGACAGGGGGGCTCAATATTTTATGGCCATAATATTTTGAACCCCCCTCCATTTAAACTTAAAAGGGCAGGGGGACTCAATATTTTATGGCCATAATATTTTGAACCCCCCTCCCTGTAAAATTAAAAGGGCAGGGGGACTCAATATTTTATGGCCATAATATTTTGAACCCCCCTCCCTGTAAAATTAAAAGGGCAGGGGGACTCAATATTTTATGGCCATAATATTTTGAACCCCCCTCCCTGTAAAATTAAAAGGGCAGGGGGGTTCAATATTTTATGGCCATAATATTTTGAACCCCCCTCCCTGTAAAATTAAAAGGGTAGGGGACTCGATATTTTATGGCCATAATATTTTGAACCCCCCTCCCTGTAAAATTAAAAGGGTAGGGGACTCGATATTTTATGGCCATAATATTTTGAACCCCCCTCCCTGTAAAATTAAAAGGGTAGGGGACTCGATATTTTATGGCCATAATATTTTGAACCCCCCTCCCTGTAAAATTAAAAGGGTAGGGGACTCGATATTTTATGGCCATAATATTTTGAACCCCCCTCCCTGTAAAATTAAAAGGGTAGGGGACTCGATATTTTATGGCCATAATATTTTGAACCCCCCTCCCTGTAAAATTAAAAGGGTAGGGGACTCGATATTTTATGGCCATAATATTTTGAACCCCCCTCCCTGTAAAATTAAAAGGGCAGGGGGGTTAAATATTTTATGGCCATAATATTTTGAACCCCCTCCCTCTTAAATCAAAAAGGCAAGGGGGTTCAATATTTTATGGCCATAATATTTTGAACCCCCCTCCCTTATGAATTAAAAGTGCAGGGGGACTCAATATTTCTATGGCCATAATATTTTGAACCCCCCTCCCTGTAAAATAAGAAGGACAGGGGGGCTCAATATTTTATGGCCATAATATTTTGAACCCCCCTCCATTTAAACTTAAAAGGGCAGGGGGACTCAATATTTTATGGCCATAATATTTTGAAACCCCCTCCATGTAAATTTAAAAGGGCAGGGGGACTCAATATTTTATGGCCCTAATATTTTAAACCCCCTTCCATGTAAGCTTAAAAGGGCAGGGGGACTCAATATTTTATGGCCATAATATTTTGAACCCCGGGTTCAATATTTTATAGGGGGGTTCAATATATCGCAGCGATATTTTGAACCCGGGTTCAAAATATCGCGGGGTGCAATATATTATATGACACCGGTTTATAATTTCATCTCAGCTTCTCAAAAGTAACTTTAATTTTGAATGCTTCACAACATTCAATTTTTTCACATTTTCAAAGTATTGTATTTAAATGTTTCTGTGTCCATAAACAACAAAATTGTTGAATCTGTTACACTTATAGCAGATAAACAAGTATGGTAGAACATGGTAATGGCAAACATGCTTAATATAATTCACGTTTATAGCAAAGTCATTTTCATTGGCCACTAAAAATATTGTGAACTTAACAGATATAATAATTAAAAGTTATAGCCAATCATTATATTCATCTCTGGCACTTTGCTATTCACATGTTTAGTTTTACTGTATCTTCAAGAGGAAGATGGCATAATTCAAACATATAGTATTCTATGGCATATATCCCAAATATAAGTACAGTATTATATATAAGAAAATTTACCTCCTCAAAAAGTTCTAAACTGTATGTGTTGTCATCATCAGCAAAGTACACAACTCCCTTGTCCTTGTTAGGATCAAGGGACCCCCGTATCCACGTCAGTCCCGCATTCCTCTGTAGGACTCCTCTTGGCTTCAGCCAGTTGGGGTCAGAGCTCTTCAGCTTTAATTGCTGTGGGGTGGCAACATTAAGATGTGTGTAAGGTATTTTACAGTTTGCCAAAAAATGTTGAACTTTGTCCGTTTTTCTTTCGGAGTCCTCCACTAATATCCAGTGTACATTAGGCACATGAAGCAAGGTGTAATACAGACGTGTTAGTTCTGCCTTTTGTTCAATTCTGTTATACGTAGGAGTGATTAAATAAATAACAGGGAGAGATGTGTTGAATGATTTCTGAAATGGCTTAAGCATTCTACATTTATGTAGCTTCTCTTCATAGTCTTTGACTTTCTGCTTTGATTCTTCCAGTAACTTCTGTTTATTATCCAGTCTTTCTTGCAGGACTTCAAGTCTTTCCTCTAAAACATCATCCTCTCCTTTATCAGTGACTACAATAGTTCATTGGTTACTAAGATTTATTTTTTAAAAATCACATTTATTTTATTTGTAAATAACTCTCAACTGAGTATTTATTAAATAAACTAGAGACATTTATATTTAGCATGAGAGTAGTGTTACCATGGTAATTGAGAAGCCAGAAGATGATGAAGACGGAGACACAGCAGTAGAGGTAAAGAAGCTTCCTCAGGGTGAAGGACATTCCTGGTACATAGTCTGTCCAAAAAGAGAAAAGTTATCATGTTAGATACTGGCATTTCTATTGTTTTATATTCTGCGTTTGAAAGTTGTGAGCACAACGCCTGCCTCCCAAATGATGTTATTAAATCACAAAGTTCATATGTTTTGCTCTGGGAGCACAGTCATTTGTTTCATAAATAAATAGATTTTTAATCCATAATCAAAATTAAAAATTTATTTCTGAAACATGTGCCTGTGTCTGGGAGACCTGAATTAAGTGTCAGATCAAAAAGGAAAATAGGAAGTGCACAGTGGCATTATGTTATAATGAATCTTTGGAAGTATCATTTAATTTTATTCAGTGGTGTAGGAAGAGTTGCTGATAAGAGATGAATACCCTTCAAAATAATAATAGAAACAAAAGGCCCAGGGGCCACATTGCTCACCTGAGCACTAGGCTAGGAAAAAGCACAAACAAATCAGATCAGAATTGAAAGGGGGGGGGGGCTTGAATTTTAATACAGCTTGAGAATGCCTCTATATCAATACAGCTTATAACTTTGCTATTCTTAAGAAATATGACAAAACAGAGCTTTTCTGTTCTTGGGATTTTCCCCTTATTTTTCTATTGTAAAACTTTTATCCACCATTGAGACCCCACCCTACCCTTGGGGGTTATGATTGGAACAAATTAAATTCGTTGCATGCCTTGTTGTAGTTAACACCCTCAAGTGAAATGATCTTTCACCAGCAGTAATATTTATACAGACAGTTACATGAAGATAATTCCTATCAGGGAATGCATAATTCATTGAGGTCATTGCTATAGATATGAAAAGATTTGTACATCATCTCAGGTCCCAGCAAAAAAAAATCTGACAGATGGTAACAGGGCAGTGTATGTGTTAAAGCTAGTGAAATGTGTTCACCAACTCCTTACAGGCATGTTTTCTATGGTTATCCAATCATATCACTATAACTCACACTAGCTCGCGGTCATAAACAAAATATCAACAATTGTACTCCGAAATATCTCATCACCATATGTTGGGCCTTCTTCTAAAACATGCATAAACAAACAAACTTTCAAAATAACATGGCACCATTAAATACAGAGATATAAAATTATTAATCTATTAATACAGTTTCTTTGTCAAACATCTTGTGATCTTCCTATATTTCTACATTTGGATCCGTTCCTTTCCCAGTTTTCTGTTTCCATTTAGCTTCATTTTTGGGGTTATATTTTTCTGTTCGTGTATGCCAAACTAAAATCTGCAAATAATTCAAAGAAGTACATGTATCAAATGTTTATGTTGTGTGATATATATATGAAAATGCATGAGAGAAACACAAAAAAATTCCAGATTACCAGTACTGGTAATTTGTTTTAAAATTGCACAAAAGATTACGAGAGAAGACACATTTAATATTAAAGCGTTTTGTGGTCTGTTACTCAGATAAAAGATAAATCCCTATTTTTGGTTTAGAATCATTTACAATAAATGAGAAAAATTTCAGTCAATATTAACACCAGGGATCTCATCAAGAGAAAGCATATTGAGATACAGGGAGAGTACACTAAGAGTCTGTTTTGAATGAGAAATTGGTGAATAATCAACATGTGAAGACAAGATTTGTAAAACTTCTTAACCTTTCGTTGTTTTATGTTTCTTTTAAATTTTCTAGGCACATCGTACATAATTTTAATTTCACACATCAATCCATGAAATTTTTGACAATCCCTCTTACTTTCAATATGAGATATGCAGACCATGCAATCAATCAGATGAGACCTGTGTTGTAGTAGGTGCTGGCACGTTAAGGATCCCTTCATGCTCAATGGCTCTGAGTGCCGTATATAGGTATAAATTTGCAGCTTTCCACCGCCAAGTGGTGGGGTCTCCATATGAGTGAAAAATTTTTTGAGAGGGACATCAAACAACAATGTAAATGAAACAAAATTTTAGCTGGCATTTCCTAAATAATTGTATTTAGAGCAACCCATACCTTGGTGCATTTGTCTGCTCTGGGTTCTAAGTCAGCCATTGTAACATCTAGCAGTTTGAGAATGGTGGATTCTTGGTAGCCTCGCTGTACATTATTACTAAACCAAGCATTGGGGTGATCAAAGAACAGCTGGAGATTTACAGCAAAGCCAGCCATATCAATAGGAAATGGCCTTGTTGGTCTGTAGTACACTCCCCAGCCAGTTACCTGTTAGGTATAAAATAAATGGACGTCCATTTATATGGCCATAATATAGGGTCATGCTTACTGTGGTATGTTTATAAAGCAGATTATAACAAAATTTAAACATTAAAATACATGTATCCTTGAAAGAAGTTAGAGTAAAAATTGTGTAATATTAGTTATTAGTCTGTCTGAAGTTTTATACACTCACTGAATTTTTATCACAGATTGGACTCTCAAATCTTAACCCTCCTACCATTGCCACAGGCCACACAGAAACTTTCCTAGTGAGGCGCATCTGAAATACATGAATAATAATGATTGTAATTTCTGCAAATAATAAATTGGCAGGTTGAAGCAAGTTAACTATAAAATAGTATCATTTATTAACCTAGCTGATACCGGTGTAGCATAATATATTGATACCGCAATATATTGAACCCGGGTTCAATATATCGCATAATATTTTTAACCCGGGTTCACATTTTGAGCTTTATATTTGCCAAGTTCTATCTCCAAATTATGTCAAATAGTGAAGCAATGAAAGAAAAACCTCCATTTTTAGACGGCTACTGGTACAGGACCTTTACTCCACAGTAACTTTTGCAATTTTGTCGTATATGAGATCACCTCCTTTTTTGTATCACAGGCTACCAAACTTAATTTTTGACTCCAGCACTTCCAACTACTTTATTATTGTTATTTTTTCAATGAGGCCTAATAATCTACTATACTTTACTTAATTAAACAAAGTTCTCTTTATGACTCTCACCAGTTTTTGTGTTGAAAACTCATTTTGAAGAATTAGTGTTTTATGCCCAAAAAATGGGGATTACATGTGTGGCGGTCAGCTGGGTGTAATCGCCGGTGGCTAGATAGCTCAGTGGGTAGAGCACCTGACCGAAGTTTTAGGGGGCCTGGGTTCGAATCCCGGTCTGATTCCCTGCATTTTTCTCCTCTCCCATTACACATGCATTTTTGACCAGGCATTTATGTACTTAAGAATTACTTGCTTATTATGCCACTGCAATAATACATGACTAGTGTGCAATCCTTGTGGCAATGAATACTTGTGGCAATGGACAAAGAAAAAAAGATATATCTGAAGAAAGAATGTCAACAATATTAGAAATCACTTTGCCCAACATACATGTATATTGGATGGGATATTTTCCCACTTCATATGTCCAAATATCATTTCAGGGAAAGGGGGTGTCAAAGTATGCTGCCATGTACACCATTGATATACATATACCAAATACAGCTGTACAGCTTATCCCCCCCTTGAAAAATGGGAGGGTATATTGTGACCGTGTTGTCCATCTGTCTATATGTCCTTCTGTTACTCTTTGGGGTACCCATCTCTTTTTGGCAACTTCTCTTAATTACCAATGATTGAAATTTAATGAAACTTTCACAGAATATTTGTTACATAGTACCATATTTTGACCTCAAATTTACTTTCGAATTGGACACATATTTCGGGATTCCAGCGGCAAAACATGAACACTACCATTTTTAGCTCACAAGTGAGCTTTTCTGATCAAAATTTGCCCGTTGTCTGTCGCCGTTGTCGTTGTTGTTGTTGTAAACTTTTCACATTTTCATCTTCTTCTCAAGAATTTCAACCAAACTTGCCACAAAGTATCCTAAGGTGAAGGGGATATAAATTTCTTCAAATGAAGGACCATGCCCTCTTTCATGGGGAGATAATTATGAATTTGTGAAAAATAAAGGGCATTTAAAAAAAATCTTCTTCTCAAGAACCACTGGTCCAGTAAAGATGAAACTCATGTGGAATCATTCTCAGGTAGTTAAATTCAAGTTTGTTCAGATCATGACCCCCGGGTGTAGGTTGGGGGCACAATGGCTGATCAAAGTTTTGCATAGGAATATATAGGAAAAATCTCTAAAAATCTTCTTCTCAAGAACCACTGGGCCAGGAGTCATTCTCGGGTAGTGAAGATTCAAGTATGTTCAAAGCATGACCCCCCAGGGTAGGGTGGTGCCACAGCGGCCAGTGACTACAAGGTTTATTTGTAAACATAGTATACCCACATGACTACATGGTTTGTGTCCCCAGTCTACCCACATGACTACAAAGTTTGTGTAAACATAGTATACCCACATGACTACAAGGTTTGTGTCCCCAGTCTACCCACATGACTACAAGGTTAATGTAAACATAGTATACCCACATTACTACAAGGTTTGTGTTACAGGCACTTGTTTTGGAAATAAATTTTTAACCCGTAGTCTAATACATGTATTAAATAACTTTGAATTATACTCAGTATCCCCCTCCTCAGAAATGCACTCTTTTACACTTTCGGAGGAAATGCACTGGCAAACTGTTTATTACATTACCATTGTCTTCTGCGATAATTAATCTACACAATCATATATGGCATGCATGTCTTTGTTTTCTTTTATCTTTGTAAACAGTGTCAAAACTCTGCTCATCAATGTAAAGTTGAACTCATTCTTAATCAATAATATGGGGGTAAATGTGGTATTATGATATCATCTATATCACACAGTGCAGAATTGGTGTATTTATTATTAAAAGTACTGATATATGATAAAATGTATTAAAACCATCATAATAATTATTTCACATTATTGTCTATTGGTTTCAGGACACAAGTTTTCCGATGGCCGCTTTTATTTGGACAGCTGAGAACAAAGGGAGCGAACCTCTGGATATCAGTATCATGTTCACGTTTAAGAATGGGCGAGGAGTGAAGGATGATGGGAATGGAGGGTGCCACAATCACCTGTTTGACCTTGACACAGAGGGTAGGAGGGTGTCAGGGGTCTCCATCAATCACAACATACAGGACATGAAGTGTACTTACTGTATAGCAGGGGTACACACTGTAAGTACCTGAATAAGTAGTATTTCTCAGTATACCATATGTATGCATTTATTTAGACATATAAATAATAATTTGATGTTTTTTTGGATCATGAATAAGACTTAATAATAAGTCAAAAAAATCTTAAATTATTAGTTCTCACTGTTCTATCTGTGATTTAATTCATCATATATTATAAACACAGCATCAAAAACACTAAATAGGAAATCTACTTTACTACAACACAGTGTGCTTTAGTATTTAAAGGAGTAAATTTATGAATAGTTTGACTTATGCTGGTAAATTAAATTTCAGGATGATGTGTCAGTTTCTTGTAAGGAGTACTTCAATCCCTGGGGCTCTGGTCAGGAAGTCTGGGACGACCTCAAAGAGGACGGACAGCTAAACCCTGAGGGGGGTAAGTCCAGTGATAGAGAGGCCCAGTATTAAGCCTGTGTAGTGAAAGAATATTTCTAACTTATTCAGATGATGCTATGTAGAGAAAATAGTGCTACAATGTACCGTTGTGGATTCTGATATTTTATTTTTAAAAAATTAGTCTCTGTTTTTCTTCTTTTCCCAAACTGACTATGAAATAGGGAAATAAATACATATGACATATCTTTATAATCAGTGTGTGGCTATATAAGTATATAGGAAATTCATTTTACTCGCTACTGTATACCAGCCTTCCCTCGTGTGCAATTAACTCTCACAAGTTTTCCAAGAACCTAAATACCCAAGTTCTGTGACAATAAAAAGATAGGCAGTACTTAAGAATATTAGAAAATATATAAAATTTTTATCTTTTATTGACTTGATAACATAAATAATATAGCATTGAATCTGAAAGAATATTCAGAATTAAAATGGGTCTTGTGTTCAGCACTTTGAGTTGTTTTTATTTTATCTAACACAAGCAATGGTCTCAGCAATGGTTTCTCCCCCAATAATGTCCCCCCTTTGTTTTGTAGAGCAAGTGGAGGAGAAGAGTGGGGCGTTTACTTCCCTCTCGTCTCTACTTCATCTTCTGTTATATTTGGCACACAGTGTCCTTAGATTATTTACAATCCCTACAGGTAAGATTGAGTTATTGCCAAATTTAAAGTTTTTTTTAAAGTGGGACAAACTCCGGGGTCAAGGTCAAAGGGCCAAGGTTGTTTTTTTTCAAATGAAAAGTCTTTTCAAAAGGATAACATATGTTAAGTATAAAAGCCTTAGCTTTTAACGTTCAAAAGTTATGGCTAAGGTTAAATTATTTTTAAAGTAGGTCAATCTCCGAGGTCAAATTCAAATTAGTTGGTATCCAATGAAAGGTCTTTTCACAAGGATTATATATATCTTAAGTATAAAAGCCCTAGCCTTCACCGTTCAAAAGTTATGACCAAGGTTCAAGTTAGGAATTTTGGTGTAAAAGTGTGTCAAACTCCAAGGTCAAGGGGTCAAATTTGGTGGTATCCAAAGGAAGGACTTGTCATAAGGAATACATTTGTGAAATATGAAAGTCCCACAAGTCAAAAGTTATTGTCAATGTTAAAGATTTGCGGACAAACAGACAGGGCAAAAACTATATACCCCCGAAACTTCGTTTACAGTGGCATAAAAACAGTAAAATTGTATACAAGGATCTTTACTGAATCGTTATATAGCTTTTGAATGTAGGACAACAGGGCGTCAAGGATCAGAATATTATGACGTCAATAATATTCCTCACCATAAGACTTTGGCGTAACAGGCCATCGCACTTAGCGCACCACTTCTTATATATGAAACGAGCCATCCCTGGCGTCCGTCCGGACATCAAACCATCGGGGTTTAGTACAGACCATCAGACTTTGACAAGACCATTGGATTTTGAATCTTACATGATCTTTTACTATGTGAAGTCACCAACATGGCACAGTGATTATCTAGATAGCGTTTGCAGTGGTTAGAGCGTTTGCTCCAAGAGTCGCTGTGTAAACTTAAGTTCCGTGTCGCAGATAGCGCTCGGCTGGCACGAAAAAGATCCCTCACTGCTCAATAGCCCTGAGTGCTGAGCATACATCTAAATTGCAGACCTCCACCTGCAACTGGTGGCTTCTCGATCCATATGAGAAAAGTTCTCGAGATGGACTTTAAACAAAGAAACCAATAAAAGTAAGAAAACTTTAAAATACGAAGTATATTCTCTGTTTTCTAGACGAATGAAATAATTGTGAAGAGGCTACAGTACTGTAATATTTAATCTAAATTGTCATAAATACATTTGCCGCTGATTATGGAGATACAGTTCCACAATCTATTTTTAATCTGGCACGTGCCATTCTTCAGTTGCCCGTCGATGACGTAATGAAGAGTGATGTTCGATTGGTATTTCCCGAAGATGTTGATAAGTAGATCATCCTGCAAGTAATTTATTCCCATCACTCTCATCCTGTTCACAGGCATCCACTTAGCCATCTCCCCCAAAAGGTAAATGTCGTGTCCGCTGAAATTCAAACATCCAACTATCAAACATATTTAAAGGGGTTTTACTTCAATTAAAATAAATATTCACAAAGCAATCACTGAAGCGAGGATAGGATAAGCGCGGAACCAACTAATAATATTTTTGTGGTATTTTTATATCCTTCATGAACAATGGAAAATACAATGTAAGTTACCCGTTCCAAAACTTAATTTTTTTCTTCGAAAAATATATAACTTTCGGCAATACCGGGTCATCATTCATTTATGGAATGAAGACAAAATTTAAACAGAGTCAGAAACACAATTTACAACTATTGTAAAAATTTTGGGATCCACATCATATGTGGGCTTGAAGACTCACTTGAAGTTGTACCGTATTGTCACGCTTGAATCAGTGTTATTTTAGTTTGTTAGCATATCATATATACAGTGTATTTCAGTACAATTTCAAGTTCCTTGAAATACCTGTGTGTTATTTTTGGAGGGAAATGATATAGACAAAAATCAGTTTTGGTACAAGAGGGAAGGCGTAAACCATTATTGCTGTCAAACAGCTGGAAACTTCCAGGGTCCGTGTAGCTAAAAACGCCATAATCATTACCATCATCCTGAAATGAAGATGTGTATCAATTCACTTTTAATATAGGTATATACAGTGCAGATTACCTAATTCAATCAATAACAATGATTTTATTTATGTTAAGATTCATCTGAATTAAATAAGATTTTCAATCTTAAAGGAATTTTGAAGCCCTCCATTCAACTGTCACGAAAATCCCTGAAACCCATTGATTTGAACCGACCATAAAATTTAAATCCTCCTTGAGAAGTTTGAGATCAGTAGGTGTGTCCACTGCCAAGACCACGCCCCACGTCCAGTTTACATCGAGAGCAGTACTGTTGACCCTAATTCTAGTGAACGACCACCAAACCTCCATGTCTACATCTGAAAAGGCTTTCTGTCGAGAAGAAATTGAAGAACAGAGCTTCAATCTGAAGAAAGAAATACGAAGTTCCACCCCAAAACACACAATATCTGACATGAGGAAAGACAAACCCTTTTAATTTGCAAGTCTGTGGCAGTGATGGGCCTGTCTGGTTTGTAGATATGTCCATATTCACCACAGCAACTGTAGACAAATGTTTAAACAAGTGTTTAGTGTTTTCAGAACAGAAAACAAATTTAACGAAATACGGTTATAACGCACCAAAATCACCAGTCCCTTTTGGACTAAGCGTGTTTCGCTGTTAATACGTTGTCAAATGCGAACCAATTACAATGTATAGGCAAAGAAGGATTTTTAAAAACGCCGATGTAGGGTATACCGCATCAAAAGGGAGGTATTGATAGCCCCCATTCTGTCGCTGGGCCCCACTGGCCCCATGGAGAGTGTGGACACCACAGCATTCAAGGCGCTGTTAGGCTGGGTTTCCGAGATTATTAAGGGATGCTGAGTTTCATTTTTTGTTTCTCTGTGAAAGCATAATTTTAAGAAAGAGTGGTTAGAAGTGGTTAAACTTGGAAGCAAACGTCTGCAAAACGCGGTGACTTCGGATTTTTCAAATTGTAGACCAAACTCAAACTCCGTGCTAGTTAAGGGTTATGTTGTGGCATTCACCAGGTTGTTCATTAAGTTGGCACAGTTTTGTGCATAACAGTTTTAGCACTTCCACCCTGTGTTCAAGATCTTTTTTTAAATATTCAACATACAGAATGCGTCAAAATACAGTTATTCACAACTTTAGGTTGCTTGTTTTATGTGTCTTTGACAATTGTTTTGTAGATGGAATCTACAGACAGACGCCATTGGGGACGGACTACGAGGAGGCCCTCTAGCGGTGTTTGACGAACAAGGGAGAACATTTCTGATCTCTCCATTCTCAAGATTCATGGCGGCATCCGCTTGGCATGACTCTGAAACAGGTGGCGACATATTCTGGGGTATAATGGGAGGTGTCGATGAAGTTCCTGAGAATTTCACGTACAGCACTATAATCTACTACGCCGATGGAATTAATAAGGTCGACAGCAAAGTGTCGTCGTTGGACAAGAACATTCAGGAAAGTTCCAAATTTTACAAGACAATTATGAGCATTAAGTTATTTATTGAATGTATTTGATAGGCTTTTGATGGATGGGGTGAATTCCTCCAGAAACAATACGGGGATAAAGAATGGTATACTTGGCAAGACGATACTATCATTTTTCTGGGATACTGGTCAGACAATGGTTTGGGACTTTTTACTAAGGCGACTAATTACTTTGCTCACTTGGTAACAAACATTTTAAATGTAATATATATAGGCTCTTTTCTTTTGAAGGAGGGTACTACTACTTTAAAACAGAACCAAACAAAACATATGAGCGGACTATGACAGAGGTCATTAACCAGGAAATCAATGTTGCCGGATTGAATATGGGGTATGACAGTTTCATCTTTGATATCATAGATTTTTTGAAAAATTCATCCCCATTTCTTTTCTTATAAATATTTTCTTCTACCAACATAACTATATGATAAAGAACATCTAGTAGGTATAATTAAGAAATTTTCATTTTGCTGTAGATACATCCAGTACGATTCTTGGTGGTACTATACAGGAGCCGGAAATGGCGTAAAAACATGGCAACCAAGACCAGACATCTTTCCAGATGGACTCGAGTAATATTGATGGGTTACTTAATTTATAGAATAATTAACAGATCTCTATGTAGGGTTATCAACACTGAATAGAAAATGTGAATTCCAATTCAAAAATGTCCATAGTGAAGACAACAAAAATTTAATTTCAGATACATGTTTAAAACTACTAATATGCCGGTGGCGTTACACAATAAATATTGGTAAGCTATGCTTATTGGATCTACCAGAATAATACACAAAACTTTTTTTCAAGAAAACAAATGCTAGTAAAAAGGAGCATATAACTGAACAACGACAACGACAGACGACGGACAAATTTTGATCAGAAAAGCTCACTTGAGCCTTCGGCTCAGGTGAGCTAAAAAGCATCGTAAATTTTACATTGACATTGAAGATTTCAAACACAAAAATGGAATTCTTTTATCAATACATGTATGCCACTTGCAAACCTCTAAGATGGCTTTTTGCACTTCTCCTTTTGCCGAAAATGTCTGGCTCTTTGTCATTCCTTATTGAATGCCAAATGCTGTAAAGATGTTTCTTAGTTAAAATATGCCCACAATTTTACAACGCCTCTTTTACTGATTGCTAGTTCAGAAGTACCTTCCTTTTCAGGACTGGCTGAATGGAGAACTGGACAGAGTTGAGAAGTTAAAGACGGACCTCTTTCTTGGAGAACGTTGGCTGACACAAATGCATGACGCGGCCGCCAAGCAATACAATGCGATCCAGTATTGTATGTCAAACCCACGTCACGTGATGCAGGCGTTAACTCTTCCCTGGGTCACACAGGTTCTAATTAAGGAATGAATTCTAAGATGTCCTCCTTCATATTCTTGTATATTTAACAAACTAACATATAGTTATCATCATAGAGCTGCTCCTTCTCCCTTTTTGTTCTCCGCCTTCGCGAAAGCAAGTGGACATTAAATCTTTTTGGTCTATCCTTCTGTCAGTCTGTCCGTTTGTCACAAAAACATCGCTTGTCATATTTTTTGAATGAGAGGAGATAGAGCTTTATATTACACAGGTGTATTGCATGTGACAAGATCTTTCTACTTGTAAATACACTTTTTGACCCCGTGACCTTGAAGTTTAGCCCAATAAAAAAAAAAATGAAACTTGGTCATTACTTTTGTATTAGAAAAGACAGAGCTTCCATAATAAAGCTTTGAGTTGTCTGTGACAAGACCTTTCTAAATAGATTATGATTTTTTGACTTCGTGACCTTGACCTTGAAATTTGAACTAATTTAAAAAAAAATTAAACCTTGGTCATGACTTTTGAATGAGAAGAGATAGGGCTTTCATATTAAAGCTGTGTATTGCCTATGACATGACCTCTCTAAATTCACTATGAATTTTGACCCCTATGACCTTGACAGAATCGAATTAATAAGAAATGCTAGTGCATCGAGACTTATGAAAGAATGAAACATTTAAGATAACGGATACTAGTAACGAACAGTATTCAAACTCAAGAGTCCATTAAAAAATATCAGGAATAAAGCAAACACGTACCTCTAAAGCATCCGAGGTGGGATCAGGTGCCATGGAGGAGTGTACACCCGCTGTATGGTTAGAAGTAAGAGAAATTGACGATTGTAAAGTAGAAATGGGTAGTTTCCTTTATTATAAAATATGTTAATGTATGTGGTACCTGCAAAAATGTAGCCCTCTCCGATTTCTTTAATTTTTTCTGTCCCAAGAAAAGGAGAGGGCTACATTATTGCAGCTGATGTATGTGGGTAAACTTTTCGTCGTTTTGTGAATTAGTCTTGAAAAAAATCACGAGCCCAGCGATCCCCTATTTGTCAGGTTAGGGTTACGGAAGACTATCACCCCGGGGGCGAGCAATGGAGGATCGGAATTACGTCTTTATTTGTGGGTGCTCTTGGAATGCGACCTTTCAAGGACAATTTCTGGACCTCAAAATCCCAACCTGGAGATGAATCAGGTATTGTGTACGAGTCTGCTTGTTTTCAAACCATGTATTACGAAATTAAACAAAGGGCATATTTTATTCGTACATTTTTTCAAGCATATTGTATTTTTTGTATACCTGTACTGAATACACTTGCCTGCTCAACTGTTTCTTGTGTCAACCCAGGAAAGAGGTAAACTATGTTTACACAAAACTTGTGGTCATGTGGGTATACTATGTTTACACAAACCTTGTAGTCATGTGGGTACACTGGGGACACAAACCTTGTAGTCATGTGGGTACACTGGGGACACAAACCTTGTAGTCATGTGGGTACACTGGGGACACCTGTCTACAGATCAGCCTCAGATTGAACTCGTCCAGGTTATAGACTGTCCAGGACCGGGGGTACAGGGCGTGGTAAACATCACCCTCCCGGGGCTCCTCCCACTCCCAGGACTTCAGGGTTTTAGAGCTTTCTCTCTGCCCTGTCAGGACTTTCTGGTACACTGTTTTACCATTCTTTCTTATGCAGAGGATGAACTGTTTAAAGACAGAGGCCATAATAAGATATATGCATTACATCTGGAAAACTTATTTGAAATACATAAATGCTTGTAATAAGGAAATTTAAAATAAGAAAAAAACATAATCATACATGGTGACCTTAGATATATACAAATCAAAATTTCTATAAACAAAAATTTAAAAAAAATTCAAAATTGATATGTCACCCTTGCATTTTTAAAACACTTTTATACTTTGTATAAGGATGTTTCAAAAAAAAATTCCTCCTTGCTTTATAAATAGATCATGATTTACTGTTACGGAAGTTTATTGTCTATCCATTTCCTATTTTAAAAAATCATGATACTTTGGATAAAAATTTCCTCCTTGCTTTATGAAAACATTCTGATTTACTAAGAGTAGTTTCTGTTTTTTCTTTTACCTGATTTGCTTGAATCACAGTATGATCATAAATCCCTGGGACCATTTGAAATCTGGCAAATTCCCCTCTGTATCCCCTCCCCATTGTTCCACATCCAATGCCCCCTATAGGTGCACCTAAAACAGGGGATTAAAACTATGAAATAATGAATATCAAACACATCTTTTGTGTGAACATAAAGTAAAATACCAAAACACAAGCATTAAATATTTTCTTAGATATACTAATGTCTTACTGTGTAATTAGTATTACACCTTTTTATAATTAGCTATTCTGAAGTTTACCATATATTGCCTTGTGAAACAACTGGTCCATGTGATCTATAAACATTTTCCTGCCTAGGCGTCGCATTTTCCACCATTCCTTTGCGTACCTGTAACATCAACACGCTTAATTTAATTACCTTTTACCGTCACAAATTGAAAATGCATATTTCTGCTGCACTTCAGCATAATCTTCAATGTTTCTTTTAATACAATCTCGCCACAATACTAATTTTTTCTTGTTTACACATTTTGGGAGATCTCTTTCGTAACTTATCAGAGAGCTTGGCTGTCTCTCTGTTTGTCCGCAAAAACTTTAACCTTGCCCATAACTTTTGATTTAGTGCCAATTAGTGGAGCTATGACTTTCATATTTCACATGTGTATACCTTGTGAAAATACCTTTCTTTGGGTACCATAAAATTTGACCTTGACCTTGGAGTTTGACCCACTTTTGCACAAAAAGTCCAAACTTTTACTTTGGCCATATCTTTTGACCAATAGAAACAAGGACATTTATATACTTCACATTATACTGTATTCTTTGTGGAAAAATTTTTCATTGGACACCAACAACCTTTACTTTTTTACCTTGACCTTGTAGATTTCCGTACTTATGAAAAAAATTTAACCTTGGCCATAACTTTTGAACGCTAAGGGATAAGGCTTTCATACTTTACATATGTAATCCTTGTGAGAAGACCCTTCATTGGATACGGAGAACTTTGACCCTTTGACCTTGGGGTTTGACCTTCTTTGAAAAACAAACCTTGACCACAACTTTTAAAGGGTTAGGGCTAGTGCTTTTATACTTTTCATATAATCCTTGTGACAAGACATTTGATAGCAAGACCTTTGACCCTTTGACCTTGAAGTTTGACCTATTTTTAAAAGTTTTAACCTTGGCCATAACTTTTAAAGAGGAAGGGCTAGGGCTTCCATACTTCACATAATGTATTTTTTGTGGCAAGAACTTTCCTGAGTACTAATTACCTTGATCTTTTAACCTTGACCTCAGAGATATTTACATACTATTATTTAAGTTTAATCTTCGCTATGTTGCCATACTGGGGCGTCAGTGTTTCACAAACACATCTTGTTTTTTTATATATACATGACTGTAATGATCAATAACACAAGTATGCATATGCAGTAGGTTTTCAGATAATGACAGGTCCTGGAGTCAGTCAATATTTGCACATGTGTGGTTTTCTATATCTATAAAAGTTTATTTAAATAAATTAAAGATATATTTTTTATCATAAAAGGAAGAGAATCCCTTTACCTGATTGAAAATAACAGCATCACAATCATCATATATTGTAAATGACGTCGAAATTTTCGCTTTTCCAGCCAGATAGAAATTCTTGATAACAGAAAAATTTCCATGCTGGTCGCTTCCACTGTAAATTTTTCGATTCATGAATTTCAGGCTCTGGTCTTTCAGAGAGTATGTAGTTTTGTCCACTTTGAAGAATATGTCAGATGACTTCAGAAAAGTGCTGTTCCCGACTCCAAAGGTGTAACTACCATCGGGCAGATAAAGGTCCATATCAAAAGATATGGAGGAGGCAGTTTTCAAAAGAATAGCTGCATATATAAAAAAAAAACACAGAAAGATCAAATCTGTTCCAATAACTCTTTGAAAGAGTCTTACAATGACAATGTATAATTAAAAAACAGAGAAACTTCAAGGAAGCTCTAAACACTATCAAAAAGTGGTGTTTGGACTTGGAGAAAATATATCATATGAAGTTGTACAAACTGAGGCTATTAACTTAAGTTCATTTTCAACATAAGGTACCTGCCTTATTTCGGCAAGTAAAAATGTTCAAAGGCAATGAACTATTCATGTTCACAGAAATCACAGTCGCTTACTTTTACTTACATTGTTTTATTCCATCTTACTTCTAATAGCAGCTAGATCACTTTAACTGTATAAAGCTTTCCTATAGAAGTAGAACTCTTTAGTGCGCAGTGTTTATAGCTTCCTTAATAGAGTTTTTATTACATTGAAAATATTGCAATACATATCGCAATACAGTTAAAAATATCGCAATATATCGCAATACGAAATCTCGGGCCAATACCCAGCCCTAATTTTTTACAGAAGTATTTACATGTATACCTGTAGTATATTATAGAGACCTAGAGTTCTATATTTTACAGAAGTGTAATTAATCATATCCAATTATATAATGACCTGGTATTCTTTATCTTACAGAAGTTTTCTTTACCTATGTCATATTGTAAAGAGATCTGAAGTTTGGGCCACAGCATGATGAGGGAGAACGAAGCATAATGGTGAACGTCATATGTGTTATACATCCTGTACTCATGACCTGAAAATAGGAGACTTTTATTTATGTTAATCAAAGGATGCATGAAATACTGACTGAACAATATTATAAACATATAAAGCTGAAAACTTGTTACCTTTGTTTAAATCAACAAAGCTTATCTACTTAAAATGGCCACCCAGCCTGTGTATCAAAGTCTGATAAAAATTGGGAAAAGAAGTTTTAGATATTTGGCTATGTTTGATGTCGGTATAACAAATATCTACGTGACCTTTTTTTCACTTTTTTAAAACTTAAATTTGTATAACTTTGGTCCCTTTTTATAGCCCTACCCAGTCTAATTAAAATCAGACTTTTTTATCCACACCATATACACTCTTCTTATGCAGAGTAAATGGTGCAGATCCAAGAAGTCTTATTTTATTTAGACTGTGGCCCTACCTTACCCAAAGGGATCAATGTTCCCATGTATAATTAACATGTCTGAGTTTTACCTTCAAGATAGCCAAATCTGCTGAACTCCTGAACAATGGGAGGGTCCTTGGGGTCTGTTACCCTCACAAGTTTCCCTCCCTGACCCTGGACAGGGTCAATCCACACTGTCCCCCCATCACTGACGTAATACAACTCATTAAATAGGGCAGACTTATACCAGGCTGGCAGGTTTCTACACAAAGATGTATAAAAGAAAGTTAAATAAGGATTACGTGGTAAATTCCATACATAACCATAGATAACCAAATCAACTCAAATTAATCCAATTAATGTTGGAGAATTTATTTAAAATCAGACAATGTTTTTCTGTTTTAGATACCCTCTGGTACAACATGTGCTTACTTGTTTTCTAGGGTGGGTTTTTGCCACTCCTCTATTTTCTGTTCCCACGTTTTATAATTAGCGGCAGCATAGCTGGACATCCTGGGTCCTGCCTCTCCATCCATCCCAAACCAGCGAGTGTATCGTCTGTCATACAAAAACACAAATAACAAGAGCTTACATGGAAAGTCGAACACAAGTATTTTATTACAAAGATTAATTTAAAATTATTATTAATTTCAAAACTTAAAATACAGTCAAACCTCATTGTCTTAAACTTTATGGGACTGAGAAGAAAATTTGATATTTTTATAATTCAAGATATCATTGGTAAAATACTGAAATAATAAGTAGTTGGCACTTCCAAATCACATGGACATATCCATGGTATTTGAGATTTCAGTGTTCAAGATATCTAAGCTTAACTGTATTTCATGCCAAGAAAAAACTGAAGGACAACCTTGCATAGAAGTTCTCTCTGGCTTTGAAATGGATGATTGGCATGTCCCAGGTCAAGGTAAACTCGAGGTCCCTGGCCTGTTTGGGGGGCACACTGGCCTGGACACAGACAGCTGCTGCACTTTCCTCACCTTTACCTGTACAGGTATTCCTACCTGTAAAACAGACAGACACTCCAATGTCAAGACAATAACCAATAAATAGTTACAACTGTACAAGTTCATTTCATGTTTTTTTTTTATTATTTTTAAATAATAAAAACTGCAAATAAAATCTCTGAATTAGAACGTCTGTGCATATTGTTATTGAAAAAAAATAAATCAATTCAAGCATAATATTTGCTATTCTCACTAGAATTTGAATTTGGTTAAGCTCTTAACATGCATGAGATTATCATATGAGCACTTAACATGCATAAGATAATTATATTACAAGCACTGTAAGTCTGTAAATATGCAGGAGAATATTACAAGCACTACCCCTGGTAAACATGCAGGAGAATATTACAAGCACTAAACATGCAGGAGATAATTACTATAAATCAGTTTTTATTCGTGAGAACTTTATTTTCAAGTAATTATGTGAGACTGTGTGCTCGCAAAAATTTAATTCTCGCGTATAATAGCATTCCTTAAAATTATATAGAGCAGTAACCACAATTCGTGAAAATTTTGTCTCACTGATCAAGAAACAATGACTATCTCGCTAAAATAAGGTGTCGCGAAAATTTAGTGATCTACAGTATCTTAAAAGCACTGTAAATATGCATGCGATTAGAATAAGCCTCAATCACAATATAATACATTCCAGAGATATCAAGCAACCAGAAGTGTACAGCCCTGAAGAGAAAGGAACAAAATACATTGGGTTGAAATAAAAACACATAATTCATGCAAGGGTCTCAGCTTCTAGTTACGGGAACTCTACTATTTTGATTTAAAACTTTATTGTTTTCATAACAAATAAATCTGAAGAACCTACTATTTGAACTTAATAACCAGTAAATATACACAGACATTATTATACCTCTCCAAAACATTTACCAAGTGAGTACATGTACTAGCTTTCTATATGAACACACACAGTTAAACAAAGATTTAGACAGTCAAAACAAGCCAAATGTCATGTCTACCTGTAGATCTAGGTAAATCAAGAGGCCTGTTCAACAGAGCAAGCACTCGCGAACATTTTTGTGGGAGGTATAAGGAATTTCCGCGAGTGCTCGTGAACGTTCGCTCTGTTGAACAGGCCTCTGGTGTCTAGGTAAATCCAGGTGTGATGTCTAGGGTAATTACCTTTTACCGTCACAAATTGAAAATGCATATTTCTGCTGCACTTCAGCATAATCTTCAATGTTTCTTTTAATACAATCTCGCCACAATACTAATTTTTTCTTGTTTACACATTTTGGGAGATCTCTTTCGTAACTTATCAGAGAGCTTAATTATAATTTTTTTACTTGTATCTTTCCCAGGGCAAATTTAAATGGATTTATAATAAGATTGTAGTTGGTTTATATTTGCACATTTTTCTGTAAGAGCACATCCCATGTTTAGACAGGACTATTTAATTGTATTTTAGATCAATATAAAGGCAGCTGATAGATGCCTTGAGGATAAATTTTAAAAAATACTAGTACGTACATTGCACCAAGCCATATAAAATATATTCAAGAATATTGTAAGGATGATAATTTTAAAAGGTCATTATTGAAGTATAATAGTATATGCATTCTATTTGAAAATGGAAACATTGTTCTGCACCATTACATGTAATAACAGCTCAACAATGCATACAGCAAGCACACTTTTACACAAGTCCATGCTTGTTTACAATGCATCAACCTAATACTCAAAAATAAAAAGAAAAGCATATTATTTAGATCAATACCTTATTCCCAGACCGATAAAACCGATGACTTGACTAAACCGAGGTTGTGCAAACGGTTTACATTTAACATTACACTCATAGTTTAGGTTAACTCGCCACCCAAAATCTGGGATCCCCTGGATGTTGTTTTTAGGGGTGGTTATGCTGTTGTCACTATGGTGTTGAGACGCCATTGCTAGTTGCCTGTAGCACAGATTATGCAAAATGCTGCATCTGCAGTTTCAAACTTCAGCGTTTTAATATCCGTCAAATCATTTCGCAATCAGTACAATTGCACACTGAATCCTTTTCGTTTTCAGAATACTTCCTTATTAGATCGGGTTCGTGGTCTCTTATTTCGTATACTAAGTGTATAACGAACCCGAATATGTAAGATCTTTTAACATTGTTTTAAATCGTGTACATGTATATTCAAAGGAAAACGTTTTTCGTTTTTAACACTTTATCTTCAAAAAAGTTTTTGTTAAAATCAAATATAAAAAGAAACAATTTCGAAATATTAAAATTGTACTTTTTCATGATTTTGATTTTGGTAAAATTTTGTAAAAAAAAGTTCCTTGGATTTTTTTTTATTGTATTCACATCTCATATCATTAACCTTTCTTTTTTACATACATTAGACATGTAGAGAAGATGATCAAAGAATTAAAAATGAATTATCAGAATATAATGAGTTGATCCCCGCCCTAACTCTAGCTGGGACCATAAATTTCCATAGCGACTTGCTTACTTACTTATCCTCTTCGTCCCCGATGGGACATAAGGCTTCAACAAGCTGCCTCCATCTTCCTCTATACTTTGCCACATACTGTGCCTGTCCCCACGAGTAGCCCATAGCGAGGTTCAGGACATATCCTCGCACTATGTCAGGGGTCCTGAGTCAACACATTGCCGTCCAGCGGCAGCTTAATTATTGACTCAGGACTCCTGGCATCGCGAAGATGTGTTCAGGATCGAATGTATATTACAGAAATGCAAACAATTTGATATCTTGATGCCCTGGATTAAAAAGAATTTAATTGATGGATTTGGCCTCAACCCTCAGCTCCCCCTTTCCGACAGTGGGAACACAGAAACTATGCGTAGAATTAAAATGCAAGACTAACCTTAATCGGTCGAAAAGTGTATAGTCCTATCTATACCATATTCAGTCCAATAATGCGCAAAGCAATCGAGATAATCAGTAGTTGTGCGCGAGGATTAATATCTCAGATGAGCGCAAGCAATAACACGAAGAAGTACAGGATGAATTTGTGAAACACTGGAACTGCTTTGGCTGAAAATAGAGATGGACTTTACAGCAGGTTTCAAAGGATAATTAACCATTATTCTAATTAGCAACATTTCATCAGATTTGTCTTATATTGAATTTCTAGAGACTGACATTTCAATTATATGTTTTCTGCTTTTTAAAAAAAATTAACGTTGGAAGTTAGCGATTTACCCTGCCAACAAAAAGCCCATATTGTTTCTATGATGCCATGTTTAATTAGAAATGCTCTGCATATACAGATTACAGGGTACACATGTACTATACACATCAATACACATATCTCCATATACACATACTTTACTGGCCTTATTGCAATGTACCAGATGTTACAGCTAATGGGTTAAGATTTTTAAATTCCAAATACATGTACTCAAAAGCAACTTAATGGAATAATGGCAACTACACATTTAATATACCATGATCAACAACAATATCCACTGAAGATCAGCAAATATTTGTGACACATTTTTTTTTTTTTGCAAGATGGGTATTAGATGGGTATTTATAAGCAACACAAAATTTTCATGAATTCTGTTCATTATAGTAACAATGAATATACTGTATCATTTGGTACACTAACTGATTTGAATACCTCTTATATAATATCATTCAATATTGTTTCTTCTTTCTAGATTCAAATACTACTAAGTTCAAATAAGAGACTCATGAGTCACAATGCTCACCTAAGTAACCTTTATCTTTCTGAAAAAGAGTATGGAAATAACTTGGGGGGAATGTGCATATTAATGTAAATAATGCAGTCCTGTTGATTTTTTTTTTTATATATATTACTTCTCAAAATCTCCCCATTCAAACCACTGAGGCTTTTTGGCAAAATATAAAATCTATGTTACAGAGAAATTCTTTTCTTTTAATTTTCCCTGCAATCTCCTTTTAAATCCCCAAATAAAACTTTCACTTTCTAATGTCACCCAATCCTAAGCCCAGTTGCCATGGTTTGAATGAATTTGAATCTGCATGCACTGCATGAAGAACCTTGCATATTTTAAAACTTGATAACATGTAAATGAAGCCTTGTGGTATTTGATAAAAATTCTGTCTAATACATGTAGTTGGTGTATTTCAAGATGTAATTGTTACCCATTCTTTTGACCTTGACATATCCCTGAAGACTCTGGTTTGATGTTATTGATATTACAGGTATATTAACATGGACCTCACTAACATTTGTCTTTTCTGGTCCAGTAATTCTTGAGAAAAAAACTTTTAACACAACTAAATTGTTGATTGAATTCCAATGAGTGGGAATACAGGCCTTCATTTGAGTCTACTTCAATTTCCTTCATCCAAGAAAGCTTTGTTCCAAGTTGAACAGAAATTGGTAAAGCATTTTGGAGCAAAAACTACTTGTACATTAATGCAAATATACTTAACATGCTTAAGGCAGACAAAATTTGATCAGAAACACTCTATTGATCCCTGGCTGATGTATAAACAAATAACATGCGTAAGCTATAAAGAGTGCAGTACCTTACAAAGATACATACTGATGGCATACTGCAGAAACAGCAGGTGTTCTTAGTTTGATAGAAAGATGTTACTTATATCACATTTTATATTGATCGTCTTTATTTGACATGTGTACTAATCAATATCATATTCTATAACCTATAACGTATAACAATCATTTTTTATGCAAACACAATGACAATTTGTAATAATGATTCTGTGAAAGGCTCATCAAATTTCATTCAGTGGTATGAGAGAAGTTGCGGATAAGAGATGGGTACCCCAATTTAAGCGGTTTATTCCCCGAATGGCTACTCGGAAAAAACAACAATTAATTATCACACTCAATTAAGGGGCCCTCTGAGGGGTACAGGTAGACTTACCTGTATGAATAATCTACCAGAATTTAAATAAAATAAAATGGATTTTAATTCATTTTCTTTTATTTGAGCACTAGTATGGATAAATATTTTGTATACATATTTTATTAAATAAATAATTTTACAAGCACATTTAACATATTAGTTCTATTGCTTAGCAGCACTGATTTTCACAGTATATATTGAATAGCACTGTTTTACTTTCATAACACACATATTTAAAATATTTACAATTTATTTAGTCCATCTCCATATGTTTCATCACAACTACATGTAAGGGATCACTATCCAAGGTGAAGAAGTTCAGATGTAGAGTCTGTATAATTTATTTATTATAAAAATTGAAACATAAACTTCGGTCTTTTATGATGATTTAAAAGAATGCTTTGATAATTAAAAATGATAAATAAATGAATTAAATTAGACAAAACTTTATAGAAACACTTTATTTATCATACATAAATATTAATATTATTTTAAGAAAAAAAATATTTGTATTGATTTATTTAAAAGAGTTTGAAAATGTAGGACAAAAAGGGGATTACAATTTGTAAATTCTCAATCAATACTATTGACTACTTTGGAGAAAAAATAATAAAATATAAGGTACAATAAATTTTATTTCTCTTAAATCTTCATTTTATCTATTTATATTCATCTATATATTTTTTATTCAGTATATTTCGAAAAATAAAAAAAACTCTTAATTTAAATAAAATTGAATGAATATATCTGATTTATAAAATATTGATTATCCAGGTAAACACAGGTAAGTCTACCTGTACCCCTTAGAGGGCCCCTTAATTGAGTGTGATAATTACTTGTTGTTTTTTCCGAGTAGCCATTCGGGGAACACACCATTTAAGCGTAACAGACAATCATTTATTTGTTTAATACTCTTATTCTAAACAAGATTTTAAGAAAATTTTAAAAATAAAACAAGCTAGCAGCTATGACTTTGGGTCATTAAAATATTTTAGGACTGTGTTTTTTCCCGAGATACTTTCAAGATGTTGTATTAAATATCTCTTACATTATTCATACATGTATCATAAAATAATAAAAGAAAACATAAGAAAATGCACAGAGAGAAAAAAAAGCATAGAGAAGAAACACACACTGCGAGACTCGAACTCACGATCATTATGTCTACAATCCAGCAATCTTTTTTTTTTCTCTTTTACAATCCAGCAATCATACAACTACGCCACGAAGTCATTGTACTTTAAAGGACAAATTTAAGACAGGTTGTTGAATGTTAAAATAATTTTGAGAAGAAAAATTAAATACATATTTTCAACATTTTCAATATGAAGACCACCTTTAACCAAAATTATGTAAATGTAATGAAGTACAGTAATATCCAAATAAGATTATTCAGAAGTTGTTTTTCTGGTTAAGGGTGGTCTTTTGCTACAGTTTGTCATTGTTTAGGAGCATACCTCAGTATTTACCTGTTTCTCCATATAAACTGAACGATTTTTATATATATCATATGAGGGAACTATTAATATTTTAATATCATTTTTGTGTGGTTTGCTTTAAGGCATGTATAAACTAACGTTGTATGACAAAATTTTTGTTAAACAATGTATTTAAAAAATCACTACCTAAGTAGGCGAAAGTGACTATCAAATGCGCGATGGCTCTTTGTAAATACACACGTGTACATCTTCAACAAATATACCCTCGTAGATAAAAAAAAATACTTTTTCTGATTTTATTGAGATTGAAAAGTAAAACTATCAGATGTCCAGTTAGCTAGTAACAGAGAACATTAAACTTTGGTCTGTAATTTCAAACAAGGGGCCCATGGGCTAGATCGCTCACAAATCAATTCAGTATTGAAAAGTTTACTGGGGGAGGGGGTGCTTGAATTTTATTCTACTTGAGGATGCCTTCATATCAATATAGCATATAACTTTGCTGTTCTTCAGAAAAAAGATTTTTAAGGATTTTTTTTAAAGATTTGTAAAAAATTTATGCCTCATTGTGGCCCCTCCCTTTCCCCAGGGATCATAATTTGAACAAATTCTAATCTACACTATATGAGGATGCTTACATTTCAATATGACTTAACATAGATTTTCTGCCCTTGAGAAGATCCCCCCTAATTTCTTCACCAGGCTGAAGCTAGCAGCCAATAACAGCAGCCACTAAGCCCGTAGAAGCTGTGAAAACTTTTACTCATTTTTACTCTCCTAAATTTGGTATAACAAGCCGGTATGATTGTTTCATTTAAAAACCGTGCATGATCGTTTTATAAATTGTTCTTTTGTCCCGACTCGATGGGCAGAGTTATAGAAAAGTGTGGGTTATGTACAGAAAAACCCACACTTTTAACAAAAGAAATCACACCTAACTATGGTACAATGTACTGAAAAGTGTCTTGTAAAATTGAAGCTCTAAATCTTAATTACAGAGGATGAACCGTGGAAGAGGGTAAACTGTTACGTGATACACCCGACCTGTAACTGGAAGGATCTGAACATGAAGTTTGTTCTGCAGACATTCCGAGACTACTCAGCTTCAAAAGACGAGGCTTATCTCAAACACATGTACCCTGTAGCCAAGGTGGGTTGTTAACATTAAGTCATCTTTGTTTGCAATTCATCAATTAGAAATTAACCTGCAACAATAAATTTTCACGACTGGGAAAACATTCTCTACAAACACGAAGAAAACTCCATTGTTCACAGAAATTAATACCCACGAATTAAAGTAGGGCACTAAAGTTGCGAATAATTTCTTGAACATGCGGAAGACCTTTTTAAATATTAAAAAATCTATGTGCGTATTATAAAAAATATCAAGTTTTAATCCAGTAACAATCAAAATAAACTACAGTATCAAGAAATTTAACTAAATTATCCACTCAAACCATTTCTTACCGGCCGTATTATTTACATTTACAACGCTTCAAAACGGAATCGCATGCCTGATTTTCATATTACTCCTTGACGGCGACGTAATATGGAAAATTTCAGGGTGTCACATGATTAGCTTTTATCCAATCAGTTATCTACAAATTTGTCTGAAGCAGGATAAAATAAAATATTAAAATCAGAATTGATTGTAAAATTCAAAGTGAAGTAGTGCATTTTTATGTTAGATCAACTGTGTGATAAGGTTTTAATTAGCTATTTCGTTTATCAGTAATTAAGTAATGCCATCCAAGATTCAGCGTACACAAACCTTTTATTACCTATCTCTTCTATTCATGACATAGTTTAAGGTTTCTAGGACTTCGCATACATTTCATTACTTATCTCTGTTATTTAACTTCAGTATGTGATGGAGACAGCTAAGAAGTGGGATGTGGACAATGATGGCATTATAGATAATGGCGGCTTTGCTGATCAGACTTTTGATGCCTGGACCATGTCAGGGGCTAGGTTTGTAGGGAATTAATTACTTAAAGATCAACAGAAAGAGCTTAAATACTACACTGTGCATTCAAAAAGAGTTTAAGAAACAGAATTTACAAAGTTTTCCTTCTTATCATAGAAAAAATGATCCAAATGACAACAATTGATTGTTTTTGAACAAGCACAATCTAGCTATTGCATCTCCTTTTACCTGTCTTTACTTTCAATTTTAGCTGTATTTTTATTTTTACTTTTATACACTTTCTTTTTACTTTCAGTGCTTACTGTGGTGGAATGTGGCTGGCTGCACTGCGTATGATGATAGAGATGGCTACCATTCTGAAGAAAGATGATGATGTTCTCCACTACAGGGAGATTCTAGACAAAGGAAAAGTGTCCTACCAAAACAAACTCTGGAATGGTAGTGATGCTCACAATATTTGTATTAATTGTCATTCAGACGCATCAAATATTGCATCATTATATTGTTAACATTTTTTTTTCAACATAAATTCTTTTTACACTTCTGCAATCTACGTATACATGTACAAGCTCATAGCTGTGAAGTTCAAGAAATATTAAATATTTGAGTTTTAGGATAAGCATTTTGCACTATTTAATTGATGGCAAATTAAGTATAAAATCTAGCCATTTTATGAATAAACAAGGAACTATATGCAGTCTTGACACATATCTTCCAAATTTAAAGTCAAGTTGTAGTTTGGAGTAGGCATTTCACATTTCAATGAAATTGATGTATTTCTCATTTAAAGGCAAGGTATTATATGTACTGTATAGGTTCCTACTACAATTATGACTGCAGTAAAGGAGGCCACCATGACAGTGTAATGGCCGACCAGCTGGCTGGTCACTGGTTCCTTAAAGCTTCTGGACTACAAGATGATGATGTAAGACAGGCAAATTCTTTTACATTCCTGCTTTTCCATTTCATGGTTCAGTATTCATGTAAATAATCTTTTGGGGGGAATGTTTTACACATCAAACTCTTTTATTTATATGGTAAATAAAAGATTTCTCTGGTTGGCTCATAATGTCCTGGTTTAATAAGGTTTCACTGATTTGAAATTTTCAAATTTGTAATTTTTTTTTTTATTGATAAAGACTTTCATACTTTGAAGATACTCTAGTTGTTGTAAAATATTTGAAAACATTTTCCTGTTTTGTAAATAATTAATTCTTAGGATTGTAAATGTTCAGATTTGTAAATACCAGGTACCTGCCTGTTATTATGATGTTTTTCATGTTTATAAATATTTCCTTTGATTGTGAAAATTTCCCAGTTTTGACTTTCTTTATCCTGTATTGTTGATATTTCGGAGTTTTGATTATAATTATCCTGGATTGTTAATGTTTCCGAGTTTTTATTATACATGTATTTATCTTGGATTGTAGATATTTCCACCAGACAGAGTTCTCTCCTCTCTAAAAAGAATCTTCCAGAACAACGTAATGATGTTTGAGGACGGGAACATGGGAGCTATCAATGGAACGCGGCCCGACGGGAGTAAGGACATCAGCAGCTGCCAGTCTGAGGAATTCTGGGTAGGGGTCACGTACGGACTAGCAGCTAACATGATTCAGGAGGTGAGTATTGTACCAGTGTGGGGCTGACATGCCAGAGGTCCCAAATTCAATCTCAAGTGAAGGCAAAACTGTTTCTCATATAAAAGTCACCAATTTAGTTGTAATATGATATTCAAATTAAAATTTTCATTTTAGTAAGTGCATGCAAAATTGCTCAGTATTCAATTTAAATATACACATGTAGCAGTCATTTAAAGATTAAAGACCAAGAGCAATGGGAAAGGGGGTTATCTTTCTTTGCCATTCTCTTCTGTGTCTTTGTAAATTATGTGCATTTCATTTAAAACTTTAAAAACTGTAAAATTCCTACAAAGTTTTTAAAAAAAAAACCATGTTACACTCATAACTGGTAACTCATAACTGACACCATGACTTGTATCATCTGTTGTTACAGGGATTATTGGAGGAAGCCTTTAAGACGGCCTGGGGAGCGTATCACGTCTGCTGGGAGTGGTATGGCCTCGCCTTCCAGACACCTGAGGCCTATATGACAGACAACATCTACCGCTCCCTGGGTTACATGAGGCCACTGGCTATCTGGTCTATGCAGTGGGCACTGGAAAAGTTTCACCCAAATTTAATGTCCAGTTGATGTACATTTCATTTTTATTTTAACTGTGTTCTATTTTTCTGGTTTTTATTAGTCTTTTCCCTAAAAATGTGTCTCAGAAGTATGTAAAGACCTTCAAAATATCAGTTAGTGTGGCTCTTGATATGTTTGATTGTTGAAATCAAATTCATTATTTATTTAACTTTTCATTTTTTTCTACATTTCACCTTAACTGTGAAAAAATTGTCTGTTCAAGTTTAAATATATGAATTCCAAGTATGTGTTCTTAATTATTTGCAGACGTTTTTTAAAATACAAGTAATTGTTGCTGTAGTTTTCTTTGTAAGAGTCAAACACTGTGTTTTCTATAATGATTGTGCAATATTTCTAGTCCCTTTAAGAATTTATTAGTTTAAAGTATTTCGAGTTATTCTTTACAATTTCAATATCTTTAATGGCTGTATTTTTAATGAAGTAGGAAATTATATCACATTATGCAATTCCATTTTAGATATGTACAGTCTGTTTCTGTAATCATTTGTTTATATTGTGTACCATTTGTATTATGCATTGTATGGGTGCCCTTTTTTTAATGGGATCATGTTAAAAGAGTTTATATGTTAAAGAATTTCTTGTTACATTTACCTTGACATGTGATAGCCGTATGAAACATCAGGATAAAATGAAAGATAAACATCCATTCTGAATTTATTTTGATTTTATAAGAATGCTTTGTTTTATTGTATTGCATACTCTCTTTTTATATAATTGTTTTCAAATGTTCATTTAAAAATCAATAATCACCTTTTTACTTTTTATACCCTCACTTCAAAGGAAATCTGTCTGTCCATTACAATTTTTTGTCCCAGTTTTATCAGCAACAACTTATGGCAGATGCTTGTACTTTAAGTACACAATTTTGGCATGCAATATGACAGGATTCATTTTTGTACCAATCTGATGTAATCTTCCTTTTTATCTCTGCGTCTTTTTCCTGCCAAATTCACATAAGAGCGAGGCATTGCAGTCATTTGATGAATTCCCCATGAAGTTGTTGCTTGTTGACACTGAGGGAATGATGGTTTGAACACAAATCTTTAGAGCATAAAATAAAAAGAAACAAATTTGTTAATAATGTATCAATTATGTAAATGTATTGTTATACTGAACTCTGAATAACTGTTTTATGAAAGTACATGTATGCACACTTGGCACATTATTTTGTTATTTGCATAATAGACATAGTTGCAAAAGATCTCAATATTGGAACCTACAGTATATGAAGTTTTTTCCCTGTATTTGGTAATTCACTATAGAGGAACTTCCTTGTTAGTTTTGATTTATTAGCTGAGATAATATTTACTGCATTTTACAACATTTAGTTCAAAAGTTGAGTAATTTTATCCTTTGTGAAATTTTCTAAATAATAGCCCAATTGACCTGAACTATATTTTCATAGAAAAAATAATGGGTTTAAAAGCAATATTCTTTGTGTTTTATTGTATTATGCTGTTAATAATGTATTTTGCTATGGAAAACACAAAAACTAGGATAAGCGTCATCTTTCGGAAAATAAAAGATAAAAGGAGACATTTACAAATGAATCGGAGTAAAAGCAGTCCTGTAGATTTTTGAACGCAAAATTTTAAAGATTTCTCCCCATCTATTCCTGACACTCTGCCCTTATTCAAAACAACAGGGCTATGATTGGCAGATATTCAATATCTGTGTGACTCTGTCATAGATCTGCATTGGCTGTATGAATATGCTTGCATATTAACATGACTAATTTTCACTCTTGAAGTTTTATTACAAGTAATAAGAAAAGAAGGCTGAGGAGTTTGGGAGTAAAAAATTTAATCCCAACAAAAAGACCTGCATAAACATTAAAAACACACTTAAAACATTATTATATAATATGCAAATCATCTGTTATTTATCTGGTGATTTTAAAAAGACATGCATGATTATTCTGTTGTGGATCATGCATACAAGGCTTGTAACAATACTTGTAACATTTTTGTAATTGTATATATAAGAAAAGCATGGTTTGAAGTTTGAACCCATTGACATCTTCCAACACACTGTTAGAATTTCCATAATCACTTATTATGTTCCCTCTTTTAGCCGACATGCTGTTATATTCCTACGAAGAAGAATTGAACAAAAAAACTCCTACATGAAAAGAAAACACTTGCTGTGGCCCTCAACTCGACATCTCAACATATCAGTAAATAATTGTTACTTGCATTCAAACACTAACTTGATATATTCAAGTGAAGTTGAATTACAAAGATACAATAATGACAGCCGTATCTTTTTTTCCAACCGGAATGTTTTTCAGACTATAGACGATAAGGACTATCAAACAACCATATTGTAGGCCAAACAAGTTTACTCTAATTTTTAAATCATCAACTTTCCTTGATAATGTAGAAATAATACACTTTTACATGGATATGATGTTTATTTCTCCGAACATATTGAAAACTTAAGGGCATGCTCTGAGGAAAACAATTCTGAAACTGAGGCAGGCTACTGAGAGATAAGTTGATTTTACAGGTCTTTCAACATTCTCGTTTAAAGTCAGCATCTCGTAAATTTTATGATCGTTACAATGACCTTGTTAGCAACTACTGGTATTGACTACCTTGGTTGTAATTTGTCTAAATTAAATTGTACAATTTTTCAAGTATATTAATTATCCACTCCCTTTGAAAAGTAGGAGGGTATATAGTGATCGAGATGTCCGTCTGTCTGTTATCCTTTGGTGTACCCATCTCTTATCTGCATATCATACTCAGTATAGCACTGAATGAAATTTAAATGCGACTTTCACAGACTTTTTATCTTTGTTACACATAGTGCCATTGTGCACCTCCTATTTTACTTCTTGATCGGACACATATTTTGGTTTTCCCAAAGCAAAACTTGGAAACTTGTCATTCTTTCTACAATACTTAAGGGTACCCATCTCTTGTCCGCAACCCCTCCTATACCACTGAATAAAATTTAATATTTTCAGTTTCTTTATTACAGAATACCATTGTGACCTCCTATTTTACTTTTTGATCTGATACTCATTTTTGGTATCCCAGAGCAAAACATGGACTTTGCCATTAAAATCATATGGGAGGCGAGGGGTATCATTTATTTGGCTCAGTTCTCACAGCACCTCTAGTTTATACTTAATTTGACTACTAAATATTCCGGTCATCTGATCAATACATATGGTCAATTCACGGCGGATGTGATCGATGTCTACAGGGGATGCTTACTCCTCCTTGGAACCTGATCCCACTGTTGGAGTTTTCTTGGCCGTGTTTTATATCCTTTCCACAGATTTGTATTGTTTGTAGGTTTCATTTTCGAGATCGGTCCTTGTTCTTTTTTTTTCCCTCTTTCATATTGAGAATCAGAATATATCTAACTACCTGTAGCAAACAACAGGTGCTTGAAGACAGAACCCCCCGCCCCCCTCGAAATAGACCCCTGGGCCTTTTAGACTTTCTCATAAATGATCTTTCAATTACATATGTGTGATAAAATCTAAAAGAATAGTTCAAAAAATATACCTAAACATACGTTTTATAAAATATACCCTATGTTCTATATGCATCACAGTGAATAAAGTGGGGTAGAAATTTATATAAATGTTTGTTTTAGCAAATTTTCTGAATTGATACATGTACAAAAGATTATATCACAAATGTGTCAACCGTATATACTTTAAATGAAGAAAGTCGAAAAGGCCAGGGGGTGTCCTCTAGCACCAATGAAGCAAACCTGAGCACTTTTCCCTTTTTCCATCAAAGGCCCAAAATGATTAGCAAATTTTTAAGTTTCTGAACAGCCTTCCAACATCTTCGCTAGCCAAGGCTTTCTGATACCCTACTCTCATACTTTTATGAGGAGAGTAGTGTATCAGAAACCTTGGCTAGCGAAGATGTTTATGAGGAGGGGTGCGTATCATTACCGCTACTTTTTCGAGATTTTTATTAAGTCATTACCGCTACAAAAAACGTTACATTACCGCTACATATAAAAGTATACATTACCGCTACATTACCTTTTTCGTTAGCCAGTTTCTTATATGTGTATGTATACAGATAGATTGAAAGTAAAAGATATAAACAAGTATAAGTCTAGTTTCCCCTGCTCAACACGGGGAGGGGAAAGTAGGACTTTGAGCAGGATGTTTTTTTTAAATTTTGTTTTATATTTAAAAACTATATTATTTCAGAGAAATCTTTAAAATTTTTAAAAATAAAATCAAGCACTGCACATAGATAAAACTGAGAGTCTTTGCATTCTTCTGTTTAGAATTCAAATCGAATTGCACTTCACTATATAGTGAGTTGATTCTGTTGATTGTAAATCACATTCTCTGCCATACCTGACTAGTTCAATATAAGAAGCGGTGATGAGTTATCTTTGGATGAATCTATATATAGCGGTAATTAATGAGTTATTTTCGGCCAAGAAAATGTAGCGGTAATGATCGGTCGAAAATTTGAAATTTTTTTTAGCGCTAATGAGTTGAAATTTTTGGCGATGTAGCAGTAATGTTGACCTGCCATGAGGAAAGTAGCGTATCAAAAACCTTGGCTAGCGAAGATGTATATCAGGAGAGTAGCGTATCAGAAATCCTTGGCTAGCGAAGATGAGCGTATCAGAAACCCTTGGCAAGCAAAGATGTATATCAGGTGAGTAGCGTATCAGAAACCCTTGGCTAGCCAAGATGTATCTCAGGAGAACAGCGTATTAGAAACCCTTGGCTAGCGAAGATTAGCGTATCAGAAACCCTTAGCTAGCGAAGATGTTTATGAGGAGATTAGCGTATCAGAAACCCTTGGCTACCGAAGATGTATATGAAGAGAGTAGCATATCAGAAACCCTTGGCTAGCCAAGATGTTTATGAGGAGAGCAGCGTATCAGAAATCCTTGATTAGCCAAGATGTTTATGAGGAGAGAAGCGTACCAGAAACCCTTGGCTAGTCAAGATGGCCTTCCATAAGTAAGACAAACTAACTGAGGTAAGACACGAATCATGAAAGAATCATGAAAGACACATGCCTCATCTGAGCAGCACGGGTGACCAGACCCCGGGATCACTAAACGTCTTCAGCTTAAGTAAAAAATGTAAAAATGCACTGAAATTCAAGCAGTGCAAATTAAAATGCATTTAAGCTTTGCACCAATAAACAAAAATCGTATGCAGATCAAGAGTATTGGTTTACAATTATTAAACATTTTGTAGATTACTGTCTTTTGTACGAAAGCCGGATAGGCTCATTTCTGAAAAGATAAAAAAATATTTAACTCGTTATAACGAGTTAATTATCTCGTTATAACGACTTCGTCATCTCGTTATAACGAGTTAGTATCTCGTTATAACGAGTTAGTTTTCTCGTTATAACGAGTTAATTATCTCGTTATAACGACTTAGTTTTATCTCGTTATAACGAATTACTTATCTCGTTATAACGAGTTAGTATCTCGTTATAACGAGTTAGTTTTCTCGTTATAACAAGTTAATTATCTCGTTATAACGAGTTAGTTATCTCGTTATAACTAACACGTTATATCGAGATAACTAAGTCGTTATAACGAGATAATTAACTCGTTATAACGAGATAACTTATTCGTTATAACGAGTTAATTAACTCGATATAACGAGTTAGTTATGAATTAAAAATGACTGTAGTTTTAATGCCATTGATGTTTAGTTGATAATTATCAGTCATACTTCACTTTAAAATTGATAAAAAGTTGCAATTTTAATTTGCGATATGGTTTAAATAATATTAATCCTGAACTATCTTGCTGTCAATAATCACAATTTGTTAAGTATAGCAATCTTTATTTACACATCTATACGTGAACGTCTCCAAGGACACAATATAAAAAAGATCTATTACCAAATGTACTTGCTTCAAAGTTTGGCAATTTATTTATGACAACTTTCTCCGATAAAAGACACTAATTTATCTGATATGTTTTGGATGACTTATTAGCTTTCATAACCAATGTCTTAGTACCTAAATTAATACATTATAATAGGAAGCTAACGCAGGCGTTAATGCAACATATATTATATACACTTACAGTGTGATATATATTACTTTGAGAGTCAGAAATGTTTTGAAGAAGGGGGATATAGAGACATCAGCAATGCGGCTACTGCCCACTCATCACACAACATCAAGAGGCAGTCATAAGTTTCCGTATACATGTACTTGTATTTGTCTTCGGTCTTTTAAGTATACAATACAAATCAACTGCATCGTTTATACATAAACAGAATACAATCACAGGCACAACCCCTAAAAAAAAACTAGTTTGCTGTTTTTCAATAAAAATCTTTATCATACACACTATAAACAAACTTAACAAACTCGGTTTTATATGCTATACTACTATACTTCCTATCACTTAGATATATCAACTTTAGATCAGTTTTTAACTCGTTATAACGAGAAAAATTAACTCGTTATAACGAGATAACTAAGTCGTTATTACGAGATAACTAAGTCGTTATAACGAGATAACTAAGTCGTTATAACGAGATAACTAAGTCGTTATAACGAGATAACTAACTCGTTATAACGAGATAATTAACTCGTTATAACGAGATAACTAACTCGTTATAACGAGATAACTAAGTCGTTATAACGAGATAAGTAACTCGTTATAACGAGATAATTAACTCGTTATAACGAGATAACTAACTCGTTATAACGAGATAATTAACTCGTTGTAACGAGATAACTAACTCGTTATAACGAGATAATTAACTCGTTATAACGAGATAATTAACTCGTTATAACGAGATAACTAAGTCGTTATAACGAGTTAAATTTTTTTTTATCTTCTCAGAAATGAGCCTATCCGACTTTCGTACTTTTGTGATCCCGCGGTTAGATTAAAATCTTTGGGGCAGCTAAGAACACTTTTAGGCATTCTTCGGATGGCGATACTGGATCTGACTTCATTGACTGGACAGACGAAAAGTTTTTGAGGTGGCTAATTTTAAAGTACGTGTATAAAACTTGCATGAATGATCAGATGCATATTAATTGAGACTGCATGCTGGCTATCATACAGGGTATTGATTTAGTGTGAGAATTTGCTTTAGCTTCAGAAATATATACTAATTTGGGAGGTAATTCATGTCTTTGTGATATAGATGCCAAAAATTTTCATACATCCTAATGGTATATTCAGTGCAATAAGGTAACTTGTCCTAGTTTAAACCAGAACACTCATCGTTCTGTGTTTGTTCACATTGTTGCAAGTAATGCGTGTCAGAGATCACGATGAAGAAAGAAATGACTTCATGAAATATGAAAGAAGGTCTGATTCCCTAATCCAAGTATCATGTTCATAAAGCTGTCGCCGAGCACTGGTGTCAGTGTAGCAGATCGATGTCATTATATATTCTTTAAAAAAGAAACGCATAGTAGGAACAATACGCTGAAAAATGTTACATAGTATTGTCATACAAAATTTTAGATGAACGAAACATATGGAGATAACGAACAGTATTCAGGATCAAAAGGCCTTTAAACAATACAAAATAGGAGCAGAGCAAACACAGACATCCAAATCATCGGAGGTGGGTTCAGCCGCCATGGGGAGAGAAAGCATCCCCTGATTCAATCGAGTAAAATGTGTATATGATTTATTTTTAACGCAATTGTTAACTGTGTAGCTATTCTACAAATCTCACAGACAAAATGACCTATTTTTCAAATTGCTAAGAAAAAAAAATTGATCTCAATTTTTAATTGTTGGTTTCTGATGCAATTCTTCAGGCACAAAGGGGCTATCAAAAGCTAAGGTTCTCAATAGATTCGTTTGAAGAGTGGGTGGATATCATATAAAGTGATCGGGATGTCCGTCCGTCCGTCTGTAACGCTTTGGAGTACCCATCTGTTATCCGCATCTCCTCTTTTATTACTGAATGAAATTTAAAGCGGGCGCGGATACAGGAATTTTTTTTCAGGGGTGAGAGTGGTCCATTCTTTTAGTTTGAACTAGAGGTACTGTGAGCAATGAGCTCACTAAATGATACCCCCGCCTTCCATATAAAGATAATGGCAGTGTCCATGTTTTGCTACAGGACCAAAATATGTGTCGTGTCATGTTCTAAATTTTGAATTTACCGGGTTGGAGTAAATACAAAATTTAGAACATGACAGTACTAGTCGGATCAAAAAGTTAAAGAGGACAAACACAATGACAATTTGTAATAATGATTCTGTGAAAGGCTCATCAAATTTCATTCAGTGGTATGAGAGAAGTTGCGGATAAGAGATGGGTACCCCAATTTAAGCGTAACAGACAATCATTTATTTGTTTAATACTCTTATTCTAAACAAGATGTTAAGAAAATTTTAAAAATAAAACAAGCTAGCAGCTATGACTTTGGGTCATTAAAATACTTTAGGACTGTGTTTTTTCCCGAGATACTTTCAAGATGTAATGTTGTATTAAATATCTCTTACATTATTCATACATGTATCATAAAATAATAAAAGAAAACATAAGAAAATGCACAGAGAGAAAAAAAACATAGAGAAGAAACACACACTGCGAGACTCGAACTCACGATCATTATGTCTACAATCCAGCAATCTTTTTTTTTTCTCTTTTACAATCCAGCAATCATACAACTACGCCACGAAGTCATTGTACAGGTTGTTGAATGTTAAACTAATTTTGAGAAGAAAAATTGAATACATATTTTCAACATTTTCAATATGAAGACCACCTTTAACCAAAATTATGTAAATGTAATGAAGTACAGTAATATCCAAATAAGATTATTCAGAAGTTGTTTTTCTGGTTAAGGGTGGTCTTTTGCTACAGTTTGTCATTGTTTAGGGGGATACCTCAGTATTTACTATATTCTCCATATAAACTGAACGATTTTTATATCTATCATATGAGGGAACTATTAATATTTTAATATTATTTTTGTGTGGTTTGCTTTAAGGCATGTATAAACTAACGTTGTATGACAAAATTTTTGTTAAACAATGTATTTAAAAAATCACTACCTAAGTAGGCGAAAGTGACTATCAAATGCGCGTGTACATCTTCAACAAATATACCCTCGTAGATAAAAAAAAATACTTTTTCTGATTTTATTGAAATTGAAAAGTAAAACTATCAGATGTCCAGTTAGCTAGTCACAGAGAACATTAAACTTTGGTCTGTAATTTCAAACAAGGGGCCCATGGGCTAGATCGCTCACAAATCAATTCAGTATTGAAAAGTTTACTGGGGGAGGGGGTGCTTGAATTTTATTCTACTTGAGGATGCCTTCATATCAATATAGCATATAACTTTGCTGTTCTTCAGAAAAAGATTTTTAAGGATTTTTTTTTAAAGATTTGTAAAAATTTGATGCCTCATTGTGGCCCCTCCCTTTCCCCAGGGATCATAATTTGAACAAATTTTGATCTACACTATATGAGGATGCTTACATTTCAATATGACTTAACATAGTTTTCTGCCCTTGAGAAGATCCCCCCTAATTTCTTCCGTAAAACTTTGATCCATTATCGTGGCCCCATCCTAAAACCAGGGATTATGATATGGACAAACTTTATTCTACATTACATGAGGAATATCACCTATCATGACTTTGCTATTCTTGAGAAGAAGATTTTGAAAGATTTTTTTCCTATAAATTTCTCCGTAAAACTTTGATAAACAATGTTTGCCCCACCCTATCCCGTGGGTCACGATTTGAACAAACTTGAATCTACACTACCTGAGGATGCTTCCACACGAAATTCAATTTTTCTTGTCCCAATGGCTCCTGAGGAGAATGTTTTAAAGATTTTTTTCTATATATTCCTATGTAAAAATTTGATCGCCCACTGTGGCCCCACGCTACCCTCAGGGGTCATGGTTTGAGTAAGCTTGATCATACACTCCCAGTTGTTCTTGAGAAGATTTTTAAATCATGCCATTAATTTTTCACTAATTTGTTATTATCTCACCTTGGATGAGGGCATGGCCCTTCATGTATACAAACTTGAATTCTCTTTACCCAAGGATACTCTGTACCAAGTTTGGTTGAAATCGGCCCAGTGGTTCTTGAGAAAAAGATAAAAATGTGAAAAGTTTACGACGACAACGACGACGACAGAAAACGGACACAAAATTAATTTTGATCTGAAAAGCTCACTTGAGCATTCGGCTCAGGTGAGCTAAAAGGTTTGTCAATTTTTGAACCATTTAAATGAATAAAAAGAGATGTAATTGTCCTTAAACGCGAAGAGCATATAGACATAGAGCCGTCTTGACTTAAAACAACAATAACAACGATTTTTGCAAACAAGGTCTCTTTTACGAGCTAATTTTAGAGGACAACCTTACGGAAAATCAACAATAAAGAACACAATGAACATGTCTTTATCATGTTTATGTAATAGAAAAACAATTTTAAAGAACGCCGTGACGTACACATTTTGGGTTAATTAAACACAGACTAAAGGAAGTTTACAAGGAGTATTTTGGCCACATATATACGTCTGAGACTAATCTGATCAAGACAACGGTATTTACATTTACTACATTAACATCCATTACCTCTCCGTTTTGACCTTCCCAGTTTATAGATAACACAGGGACGTGCAGGTCAACGCGACATTAGTGTCCTACATATGAGGGTAATTTGAACTTTGAATTGAAAAAAATGCACACGTCACTGACATCTGAAGTCTAAAGCTTTACACACGGAACTCTGATGATCAGAAAAACCATTCACATGACAGGTGTATAGCTCAAAATCAGTGATGTGTGCTACAGAACAAAGGGTTTATCGCCACGAAGGAAATAACCTTTGCAAAGTAATAAACAGATCTGCTTCAAATAATAGCTATCTTTGAGTCTCTTTCAATGTATTTTAAATGGCCTTAAAATTATTCTGTGTTGCTTATCGTCCTTAGCTACTGTAATATGGAAAAACCCAGTACATTACACGTCAAAGTATTAAGTATGAATACAAAAATATAACATATAGTTCCTTTCTTTTCAAAAGAAAGGCTCAGTTTGACTAATACAAAACTTATAAGTACATTTATGTGTTTAAAAAAAATGTGTTAGCTGAAATTTTTCAGACTAACCAAACAGTCCCAAACGTCTTTATCAAAATAAAGTTATTTTCGATGACTGCAGATATGCCTTGCAAAATTTATCATTATACTTCGAGATCTATTATTTAGAGAGAAAGAGTTGAACATCCTTAACGTAAAACATGTAAAAGTCTATAAGTTCTTTCTCTCAAAAATCATGCTAAATGAAAAGTTTGCTTAAAAAATAACTTAAAGTATTTGATTCATAAAGGACAAAAACTTTGCAATTGACTGAAAGGAAGTGCTATTTTTATTACAAATCTCGCACTTTTTCTTCGACAAGGTCTTGAGATAAAATGATGTAACACACGACGCTTAACACGCAGTGTATGAATGATCATGACATTGGCAAGTTCCTTTTATCAAAGTTTAGCACTTAAATCGTCCAAGGTCCGTGTGTAAAGCTCAATATTTCAAAAATAGAAACGTGTGCATAATTGAAATTGATTTGTCATGAGCTGTGCACACGGACTTCAGCTGTTCAAGGTAATTAAGAAGCATTCACATAAAGCGTGTACAGCTTATAAAATCAGTGACGTGTGCAAAAGGAAAAGGCTATTTTTGGAAAAGGATAACCTTGGACTGTTTTTCTGTGTCCTTTTAAATGACAATACAAATTTGACATGAGCTGTGCACACGGACTTTGGATGTTTTTAAGGTAATTGAAAAGCATTCATACAAAGCATGTGTGTACAGCTCATAAAACTAGTGACCTGTGCAAAAGGAAAAGATTTTTTCTGTGTCCTTTAAAATGACACTAAAACATTTATACTCAAAGTTGATGGCTACCTCTCTATAATATTTAAAACAAATAAAACATTTATAAGCTTTATACGCTATAAGACCCTACAAACAAAAAATTAGAATTCCCTTTCAGAATTCTTAATTTGAATAAAAAGAAGCAAAGAGCCATAAAGAGCATCAAATAAAATAAGAGCAGAAGGCAGACCCTCGGGTTGATTTGGAGCTACTCAAACTGATATGTCCTATTATACGGATTTTAGCGTGCAATATTCTCTTTTTATTGAACTTCCTTATCCAAGTAAGTTTTTCAAAATCATTTTTGAATTAAAACTCTTTGATTCGAGAAGTATATGTAATTTTTTCTGGTATCACTAATTTAGACCCAAAAGTCGCTTGATAAGAAAAAGTAACTTGATAAACTACACACAATATCATGTTACCTAATAGGTACATGCAGACCAATAATTCAATAATATAAAGGTAACTTGAATATATGTCAAGAAAATTTTCAAGTTTAATATCTAGTTCTATGTATTATAAATATACATACATATACGTACATTGCAATAAATTTTTATGGCTTTATGAAAGAACAATCAACATTGAACCTCTTAAAATTGACCGAAGGATAGCTCGACATATTTATTACATAGCCATGCATTCCTTTAACAATGTCAAGAGCTAGATAAAATCATATAGCACACGTCACTGCAATAATAAAATAAACACGCGGTGCATGAATGATTATGACACTTGCTTATGAATTTCTGAAGATCACCTTGATCGTCCAAGGTTCGTGTGTAAAGCTCAAGATTACAGAAATCGGTAACGTGTGCATAATTGAAATTGATGGCTTATTGGCATGAGCTTTACACACGGACCATGTTTGATCAAGATAATAAACTAATAAAATCAGTGACATGTGCAACGAGATAAGGAGATTATTGTTCCTTCAGACTACCATAGACTAGTAATTTGTAGAGTGTACAGATATCTTGGAGTCTCATTATCTTTTGATTATTAAAGACCATAAAAATTGATTTTCAACGTAGCTTTTTATCTATCTGTACTATGTTAAAATAATGATTAAATACTGTCTATGTTGTGTATACTATTGTCTCCAGTTAATACCCTAGTATTAAAAGTGTTTTTTCATATGAATTCATTTTTTAATAAATAAAGTTTTCTATAAAATGTTGAGTCGGGACTCTTTTCAGTTTAAGAAGCATAACAATACCACTCGGAGTTCCTCGGATGACTCGTACCTCGCACATAACGAGGTTTGAATGGAGCGTAGCGGAGTTAGCCGAGTATTGCCGATTGTAACAATATCCCAAATTATGCCTATACATTCATCACTAGAATGTTAAGAAATAACTTTTCATTGTTAGATGCTAAAGTCATAAACACGATTTATATACAGAGGTCCCGTTTTGCAGTTGGTGTTGGCACGAAAAAGATCCGTCAGAAATTGCAGAAAGTTTTATTA
>PRKT01000062.1:16262-56701 GCA_003671525.1 Saccostrea glomerata | reverse complement strand
AATATTCAGTGTATTAAAAATATAGATTGTGTAGACAAGATGATATGGTCATGACGCAAATGCATTCACATGTGCACGCGTGCAATGCTAAAGTTTAAATGATTTTTGTACACTTCTTTGTAAATGTTGTTAAAATCTCAGATGCATAGAGTTTGTCTTATTTAATGAAGCTTACAGGGAATATGGCACCAAAAGGGAGTTGGGGAGCATTTGGGGAACATCTGTAACGGTCCCCGTTACAATTAGCACTAGTTGAAATTGATGGCCTATTGGCATGAGCTTTACACACGGACCATGTTTGATCAAGATAATAAACTAATAAAATCAGTGACATGTGCAACGAGATAAGGCGATTATTGTTCCTTCAGACTACCATAGACAGTAATTTGTAGAGTGTACAGATATCTTGGAGTCTCATTATCTTTTGATTATTAAAGACCATAAAAATTGATTTTCAACGTAGCTTTTTATCTATCTGTACTATGTTAAAATAATGATTAATGACTGTCTTTGTTGTGTATATACTATTGTCTCCAGTTAATACCCTAGTATTAAAAGTGTTTTTTCATATGAATTCATTATTTAATCAATAAAGTTTTCTATAAAATGTTGAGTCGGGACTCTTTTCAGTTTAAGAAGCATAACAATACCACTCGGAGTTCCTCGGATGACTCGTACCTCGCACATAACGAGGTTTGAATGGAGCGTAGCGGAGTCAGCCGAGTATTGCCGATTGTAACAATATCCCAAATTATGCCTATACATTCATCACTAGAATGTTAAGAAATAACTTTTCATTGTTAGATGCTAAAGTCATAAACACGATTTATATACAGAGGTCCCGTTTTGCAGTTGGTGTTGGCACGAAAAAGATCCGTCAGAAATTGCAGAAAGTTTTATTACATACTTGTTTTGATGAGATGTAACAAATGTTGTATACTACCCTAGGCTCACCTGAGCGAATCTCTAGAGAGCAGCTGATTGATTGCTCGTATGTGTTTTACATTCAAGAAATTTTCACTCATAGATCGAGTTGTTAGGGCTTCAAATTTGGACCCATACTCGGCACACTAGGCCATTTAGCAATGGGGGGTTCTTTATCGTGCCAAAGCCTCCCGTGATACATGAGACCTCGTTTTACATGTTTTATTTACATCACCAACAGACCCGTGACTTCCACTGGTTAGCGAGTGGTGAGTGGAGAATTACTACATCTATCTATGTTACAGTCTCTGCTTGGATGCGGCGCGGCGAAGGAGAATCGAACCCAGGTCTCCTGATCACGAAGTGAACGCCCTACTACAAGGGCTAACTTAGCGGCACCAGGTCAACTTTTTTCTTTCCCCAAATTTAATTTTAGATGAGTGATATTTCATACTAAGGAACAACGTATTAATTTTTTTTTAAAAGAGAGAGACCAAATTATAACTAGATTAGCTTAAGGCACCTTTAAAATAATGTCGGTAAGTATAGGTAGGTAGGTGGGAAAATTTTTATTTCGAAAAATTTCAATTAAGGAGGAACTTAACAGGATAAGAGGAATAAAAAGAGAAAAATGTGTTCTGAAATTGTAAATAAGAGTTTTGAGTTGGGTCATTTTTAGTCAGTCGGTCGGGAGAGGGTAATACCAATCATATGTTTTAATATAGCCTTATTTATAAATCTGTAATCCTGTACAATTATGATCTACTTATTAAACTAAATTTAAAAGTAAAGAATTATTTGAAACGCTCAAATGCTTATCTCCCTGACTAAACCTTTGTGTAGTCTACTTGAGATCACACTGACCTTGAAAAAGCCCTTGTGTCTTCAAATAAAATCAAAGTTTTACGATTTTAGACCATCAAAGTAAAGAGAAGATTGATCAACTACCCAGCTACTAAAATTAAAGCAACGATTTTTTAGATCATCAAAGTAAAGATAAAATTCATCGACTATCCAGCTACTTGTATGTAAGTATTTTTTCTTTATATATGATCCCCCTCGTAAGCTCTGCACACGTTACCCAATTATGCAAATGATCTCGAGACGATGGTTATCGTTAACTCAAGATCGCTCCAGGATTTTGTCAAAGAAATGTCTGTCTAAAAAAAAATAACTTATTCATAGTGATTTTAAAAAAACTTTATTTTGACGAATGATGTTTAAACGTACGAAAAAAACCTTTCATGAATAAGGGAAACTTGGAAAGTTGGATACTTCAACTTTATACTGCAAACAAATTGCTACATGTATGTATTTAGAGTACATATATTTTGAACATGAAAGTTTTTTAGTACTACAGAAAGAATTAAGATTCATTAAAAGCGACCTTTTTAAAGCATATACACTGTATTATACCAATCTTAAAGTGTACAAAGATTTAGAAGACTTACAGGTCAATATTTTCGACCTGTTTATTCTTTAAAACTGAAGCATTAAATGTACACGCCACTGTTTTTTCCCGAAGTTCTAAGCTGTGCACACGGATCTTGGATATTAAAGGTAATCAATAATTATTAAAAAATCCTGCACACGCCATGATCATTTGTTCCCTAAGTGGTTTGCTTATTTAAACATTGACATTTGCTTCAGATATTATCACTTTGAATGACTAATTTGTCGAAATATACCGATTTGCTGTAAATATCGTCAACTAAATAAAAACACTTTAAGTTAGGTGGGAAATTTTTTTTCCCGATTTTTTTTTTTTGGACGATAAAAACTTCAGACTCCGGTGATTTAAATATATTTAAAAAGTCCGTTATTTTACAGCTTTGTAAAGACAATGGTTTATTTCTTTACATGGTCGAGGGGAACGATTTTGTCCAAATAAGGATTCTATGTCTTTAGATTAATAAATATTGTATTAGAATCTAGTGAAAGATTAATACCAAATAATAACAAACAAAAGTTTAAATCGAATACTATTCCCTTACGAATACAATTTAAAATAATCAGATTAGTCTATCCTCATAACTTCCCCCGAGGAAGTGTAATATTGACCAAAATTAATACCGGGGTATAAGTGCTTTTATAGTACTTTGTTCACCTGTCCGAATCTCTGATGATCATCTCTCAATAGTTGTCGACCTCAGCAGGTCGTAGTATCACAGGCACCTGAAGTATGGATAATACCCCCCCCCCCCTTTTTTTTTTAATGAAAAAAAAATGTAAGAGTGTATAATATCTCAAAAATATAAAATTTCCCCGTCAAACACATCTATATGTCGTTATATGCAAGCAGATTGTACTTTTTCTCACGTTTAAAGAATGGCCTTATTCGGTATAATAAAAATACACTGTATTTTTATTATACCGAATAAGGCCATTCTTTAAACGTGAGAAAAAGTACAATCTGCTTGCATATAACGACATATAGATGTGTTTGACGGGGAAATTTTATATTTTTGAGATATTATACACTCTTACATTTTTTTTTCATTAAAAAAAAAAGGGGGGGGGGTTATTATCCATACTTCAGGTGCCTGTGGTAGTATCTTATAAACCAAATCATTTTGATTGTATATTTTTAAAGTTAATTAAATTTCATACAGAAATACATATCGGTTTCAACAAGTACAATACGTATAATGTGTTTAAGGCATTGAATCATTATTTTTTATTTAGATACTCGAACCCGGTATAGTCTCATAACGGCTCTGGCGTGTGCAAACAAATTGAACAACGCGCTTTGTAGTTACGACACTTAATCTATACTGAAAGGAAAAAGAAACGCATATTTTACTTTTAAATTAAATTAAAACTATTATTTCGAAAATGTTTTCCAGTATTGTAACCAAACATTTTAATTCATCTTTAATCTACAAGTTGCCGAAATCTTGTGTGACTTTGACTGATAATTCCTGAGTTATTGAAATTGATATGTCGATACCCCCTAAAATTAAAATAAAAATTCTCATCATCTCCCTTGCACATTGGTAACAGCCTTGATTTTCCTGTGCATTGAGTTCACCAGAGCATTTATCTTTCTCATTTGATTATTATTCAACTCTTCAGACAATAGTCTTAATGGCTGATAGAAGCTGTATCATTCAAAAGCCAACAAATCCCCCCGCCAAATGAGTGCCACGAATTTTCATTTTAGGATAGAATTTACAGAATCCAGCTGGTTTGGTTCACGTGAATGTTTGCGAGAAAGTCTCGACAAACACTGGCTACATTTTCCCAGTGTGAACATGCATATGCTAAAAACATTACGCACACGACGCGTACGTGCGCGCGTGAGAGTAAAATCGACGTAAAAGTTGCCAAGCTCGCGGACCAAATTAGAGCAGAGAATTTCTGTCAATTTTAGGGTGAAAATATTGGTATGATAGTTTGCTGTATAAATATCGGTTTCAGTGATAATACCTTGACAACAACCGAGGTGACATGATGAAAAGCCCTGTCTTGATGTGACGTTGTTACGCGTCAACGTCAACGCCATGATTGGTTGGAAACCTTTTAATTTACTCTCTGACAACTGAAAAACCTTTTTTTGTTGAAAAGTTTAAAACAAACTGCACAGCAACATCCTGTTGCCTTTTTATTCACTTACGCAATTCAATTACTGGAACCAGTGTAACTTCCGTCAGCCATACCATGATTGTATGAAATTTATACTGATTGCAAATGCGGAAAACGATGTCTATAACTCCAATGCATCGATTAGCACCACTAAATGTGATCATAAAATTGTCGTCATCAACATGCACGTGTTTTTGGCTTTTTATCATTTCCCCTACGTGACGCCATACATTTCATGGTTGAGTAATTTTGACCAGCAATTTTAGTGCACAGTTATCAAAATACACATTTGACCAATTTTCATAATTTTCGGCCATATAGTTAAATATATTTCGCTATTATGCTATTATGCGTTTCTTTTTCCTTTCAGTATATAAAAATGATTCAATGCTCATGTTTACAATTTTCACTCATTGCAAATGCGCACAACTTAAATTTCAAAATCCCTGTATTATCATTCGAGTAAGTTACAATTTTACGAAAAAGCCATGGCAGCAACTTCTGTCCAATGGTCATTGCAAATGCGCACTACTTAAATTTCAAAATCCCTGTATTATCATTTGAGTAAGTTACAATTTTACGGAAAAGTCATGGCAGCAACTTCTTTCCAATGTGAATGTGAATTCTGATTTTCGCTAATGAAGATGCTCTACCACGCTGTTCAACGTTTGTGACTTAAAAAACGCAAACTGTAACCTGTTCATTCCTTATCCGAGTTATTGTATTTTTAAAACATAGCTTGCGACACACTTAATCAGTAAAGTACATAAGGAATTTAAATATTGGCGAATGGCAACTTTTATGTTCAATTATTTTTTAAGTCGCGCACGTGGTGCAGAGGTTAGAGTCGGGGATAAGGAGTGAATCCTAACTCCACGAGTTTGAATCTAACTATGGCAAGTAGAGACCGGTCCTTCAGATGAACAGTATAGTCGAGGCTCCTTTTCACAATAGAAGCTAACACGAAAAAAAATAAAATACCTCACTCCTCACTGGCCACGAGTGCATAGGTCTAAAATCAACAGTCCTCAATATTCTACGGGGGTCACTTTTCGTCGTTACACTGGCAAGTGGTGGCGTCTCAATATAAGAGAAAAAGTCTCGAAAGGAAAGTTAAGCAAAAAATTGCATTTTTTGATATTTCTTAATTGGTTTAAATGAAAACACGCTTTATTTTGATAAAGCTTTCTTTAATAACTGATTAATTATTTTCGAAACATAATTACTTATTATGTCTGTTGCCTGTTATTATTCAATAACGACAAACGGACGGTCTTATTCAAAAAAATCCTAAACCACTGTTTCAATAAACAATCATCTCATATCTGGCCAAAATGTTTTATTTGTCCCTCATTTGCGAGATTTACCTTCCTCGATTTATCTTTTATTAACTAAGGTTATAACAATTCTGAGGGCCGTGATTGTCTAACATCCAAGGAGTTTCATGATTCGCAATAAAAAAAAAACCCACCCAGGATATTGGGTAACATAGGTTCTAAACTTTACATTTTTACGATTAATTGAAATTGTTGATTTCAGGAAATTAACGAAAATATGAAACTTTAACGAAAAGGAGACTCCATGTTCAGAGTCATAATATTAACTCTGTTGAAAATGGAATGAATTTTTATCTTTAGTTATTTATAAATTATGACACAGAACATATACATTGTGTAGTTCCTGCTTGATTTTAAAAATTTCGTTGTTTTTTTTTTAGAGAATCCTTTCCAAATTAAAGAAAAATGGCGTCAGCTGCAAGGATTGTCGGAATCTTTATTTTGTTTTTCATCACCTTTCTCATCGGTCTCATACCGTTTGCATTATTAAGATTGTTTGAGAAGAAATTTTCGAAGGAGAAACTTAAAAGGTGGATTGGAATTTTGAACTGTTTTACAGGGGGGATATTTTTCGGGACAGCCATTTTGCATTTGCTGCCAGAGGCAAGAACACTTATAAAGGAGGTCATCTCTTATGATTATCCGGTCACCGAGGCTATAACCGGAGGTGGATTCTTAATTACGCTAACTCTGGAACATCTCATCAGTTACCATGGTTTATCCCATGTCGGTCATTTACATGACAATGGACACGAGAACAAAATAGAACTAGACGAAGACTCTGCAACGAAGAGGGAAAATGAAATCAACGGAAAGTCCCTCGAAAAATCAAAAGAAGCAGCAGAGTCTGTCAAGGTTGAAGTCGAACAACCTAACTTTAAATTTCTAGCATTTCGATCATTTCTTCTGCTGCTAGCTCTGTCATTTCACATGATATTTGAGGGTTTGGCTGTTGGACTCCAGACTGATGAGGAAGATGCCTGGATTTTATTGGGGGTTCTCTCCCTCCATAAAGTCGCAGTCGCATTCGGTGTCGGATTCCAGCTTGAAGAAAATTTGAAAAAGTTTAAGTATGTACTATTGTCACTGTTTCTTCTATCCATTGTTGCGCCAATCGGAGTTGCTATTGGCTACATCGTGACGGAAGCCGGAGATGATGCACATGGGCAAGACATTGCTTCGGGAGTTTTGCAGAGCATCTCTGTCGGTTGTTTTCTTTATGTAACTTTCTTTGAAATCCTTAATAATGAAATACACGTCAACAAGGAAAGGAGTCATTTAAAAGTCTTGTTTACTGTCATTGGATATTTAGTTATTATTGGGATCCAGTTTGTCAAACATGATCATGAAGGTCACGACCATTAGACGAGGATTAGGTTGTCTGACAAGAGACGTTACACTCAAACAGAGTTACCCTTCCAGGTTAATGTATATTATACAAAACCTAAAGTTTTGAGTCCGAACATCATTTAATCTAAAACATTAAAAATCAACTAGTTAAACTATGTAAATCTATTGGGTTTATTATTGAGGGAGTTGGTTGCTTGATTTATGACACTGTCATTTTTCATCGTTTGTTTTATTTTTCTCACGTATGCTGTATTGTATTGTATTGTATTGTACAAATTTGATTTGAACATATTTTATTGTAATATAATTACAAGGGGATTGGGCACAAGTTCTGAAAACTTATAACGCCCTCTCCCTATACATGTATGTACATTACACATTTATATTGTACATATTTCATGTTTGTATCTTCTCTATACTGTAGTGCAGTTTAAGAGAATAAACTATTGAATTGAACAATGATCGGACATATTCTTCTGATTCACATGTATATTTATAATTGTATAATTTACCAATGCATCACATCATTGTTCAATGCTTTTTGTCTTGCCGTGATATTTTCACTAAATAAAGGGATATTTTACCCAGTCGCAATGCATATTGTTTAATTGCTTAAACTGTTTGTTATCTGCATAGATTTCATTAAAAAAAACAGATTCTTTACTGTTGTTTACCCTCCTTCAAAGACAAAAGATGGGGAAATACACGTACATAATTCTTTTAAAAATTTTGATACCTGTATTTCACATGGCATTCATTCATTCATTTATTCTCTCAAAAAACCATATACATGGTACAAGAGGTACATATATACATATTTACAATAATTATGGACGAGCAGAAGTTACAGGAGGACAGACAGAGTCAAAAAATTTTGTAAAAAATATACACAATTGTCGTAAAAATGATGGATCTGTACTTGTCATCAAGTTACAAAATTTTATTATATTTGGATGTACATAGTATTTCTGCAACAAAAAATCTTTTCGGGTACTATTTAATGCATTACATTCCAGTAAATAATGGAATTCGTCTCCTATCTGATTATAATTACATAAATTGCACACTCTCTCATTTCTTTCAACATTATTCCATCTACCCATCTCTATTGGAAGACGATGGTTACCTGTTCTGAATTTTGAAAAAATATTTCTCAATTTTCTTGGTAAAATAGTTAAATATTTTTCACATTCAAACTTTGTTTTAAAAATTCTATGTGTAATACCTTTACTGGAATTATTCATATCACTAAACCATTTCTGTAAAAACTGGTCTTTGAGCTTTTGGTTTATTGTGGTTGCAATCCATTTAACACTATGAAAATTTTGATTAGTACAGATATTACAGAGCCCCGTTGTATGAAGAATATTCTGTATGAAAGATATCCATGGAAAGATATCCCATTTTTAGTGTATTTATTATAAAGATGTAAATAAATAATTCTACAGATCTTATTCTCATTTCCATGTATCAATTTTCCCCAGTAAGATATCATTCTTGTATAAATGCGCACATGCATCTAGTAACGTCCAGTTTCCCCGTATACCATAAAATTCGGTGTACTAGATTTTAAGTTTAAAATATATTTCAAAAATCTTAAATGTAGACGTTCGATAATATCAATATTTTCAAATCCCCATATTTCACATCCATATAACAAAACAGGAACAACAACTTTATCAAAAAGAGCTAGCTGACAGTCCAGAGATAGTTTATATAAACGAATTTTTTCTTATAATGCCGTACATTGCCTTTTGGGCTTGATTACATAAGTGTTTCTTGGCCTTTGAAAAAGACCCTGATCTTGAGAATAAAATACCTAGGTAATTGAAATCTTTAACAGTTTCTAAAACATCGTCATTGTATTTAAATGTATTTTTGGGGGGTCGTCCTTTTGAAAAAATGACAATTTTTGTTTTCTTAACATTAACATGGAGTTTCCACGTTTTGTAATATACAGAAAATTCATTTAATGCATGTTGTAAATCATTTGCGGTTTCAGCTAAAATAACCGTAGCACATATATACAATGTTTATTTCTTTTGGATCTTTTTTTCAAATGCGATATTACGAATAACAAGACATCCGGGACCTGATGAGTCATCTGATATAAAATGAAAATCATTATATTCATTTAAACTTTAAGGGTTTGGGATTGGGAATCATATTTTTATTTGATTGTCAAATTTTATAGATAAATGTTATTCGTTCGGTCTCTCTAACCTGTGATATTTTTTCCCTTTGCAGTTTAATGCCTGAACTTTTTGCTATTAACAAAAAAAAGCCGAACACCTTGGAGGGTTCTATAGTTATTAGATATGATAAGTAATCAAAGGTACATGAATTACCAGACTATCATTCTTAAATTCTAATATCGTATATCAAATCCATTTTTGTGAAATTATGTACTAGAAGATCGTTTCTCTAGGTTATTTAGTTTAAATAGTACTAAGGGTAAAATCCAACTCGTGTACTCTGCTTCAAAGATTTTGTAGATTTCCAAAGTCCTTTATGCTAGAGACAGATCAGAAAGATTTTTCCCCACCTCTTCTGTTCATATCCAGTTAAAATGTTTTATTTGTCCCTAATACCATGGTACGTCAATATTTACATTTACCTTACTCGATTTATTTTCCATTAACTTGCAGGAAAGGGTCGTGCTTCATGTCTAGACTATTGTGAGAATCACCAAGACGTTCTTTTTCTTTCACAATTTGCTTTATGCACAATAAAAACACCCAGGATATCGGGTAACCTAGACTGTGAATTTTTAAAGCATTTCACATTGAATAGAAATTGTTGACTCCAAAGAATTAACGAAAAATGTGAAACTTTCACGTTTCGTTGGTCACGTAAAAAGACTCCGTGCACAAATAATACGTGCCTAAAACAGGCTGTTAGAAATTCTTTTTTTTCTAAGTGTATTGTTTTTTTGTTTGAATTTTATTTTCGTTAAATCATAAAAATGTAAATGTAAGTTCAAATAGCATATTGATTGTGTAAAAAAAAATGCAATGAACGTAATGCAATATTCTGCAACGAACACGTAACTTATTATGCCTTATTATACAATTAATAGCAGTTATGTCAGGAAAACTTAAAAGTATAGTCAAGGTTTGTACTTTTTTGTACTAGTAATCGAAATCTTCACATAAGGGTATATTTGACATCATTTAAATTGTCATATTTTTTAATAATAGAATTCCAACCAGGGGAGGGGGAGATAGAACAATTAGATTATGCGACAACTAGCTTTTAAATGATCTGGAAAGTATGTCTGACAAAGAGGTCACAAATGATATAGTAAGTAGCACGTATGCATGATTGTTCATGCATTTCTGATACGGGGTAGCAAAACTAACCATAGAGATGATAGATAATCGGATAGATTTCATGTCAAAAATTAAAGTTTCAAGGTTAAATTCAGGATGCCTAGTAAGTAAAGCTGTAAAGATGGTAAGAAGAGAAACGTAGACTTTTAAAAAGATAACTATTGTACCAGATTGATTAATAGTTATTGATTTTAAGTCAAAAGGTAAAATGTTTTTAAAAGATTGACATGAATTAGCTAAGGGGATACAACTTGGCCCTCAAGACACAGACGGCGATTGGTGGAAAAAGTAGATAGGCAAGCTTATGCTCTATGTTCTTTAAAACAAAATATGTTTTAAATTGATAAAAATTGGCATAAAAATGAGAAAAATTAGAAATTTACATATTTTGTAACCTGCCTAAAACCTTTTTGTTTCCCATAACTTAGAACAAAACTACTTTTGTAACAATGATAAAAACATATTTTTAGTTATGAACTATTGCATCGTTCATAAATTCTTCAAAACCAAAGGGAAAAAAACCTTAGCCTATCTTGTCCTTTTGCGAATTCTTGATGAAGTTAAATTTTAGTAGTTTTTCCCTGTTGTAAATAACTTAAAACCTCGAGACTATTTCTAATAAATGTGATGCCAACATTGAAGTAAGAAAATTCTGAATTAATCAAATTTTAAAGTTTTGGATTCTGAATTTGACCTTTTTTTACCTTATGAGTGACCAGTTTCAAATTTTAAAATACATGTACATGTAGCTTAGTTTTATGGTGAATACAATTTCTTGCAAGACTTGCTAAAAATCAAACTGGAATAAAATAAGGAAGTATTTAAAAAATGTTACACGAAAAAAGTCACTTACAATCTGATTAAAAGATTGGGTCTCTGAAATATATTTAATGAGGTGGCATTAAAAGAGGAAGTATAATGACTATTTAATTGTATGGAATTAATCCAATTTATTAAAAGGCAAGCAAAATAAAAATAAATAAACTAGTGGTTATAGCTTAAAGTTAAAAATTGAATTTCCAAAAGTTTCCACACTACATAAAATTCTTCAAGCTTTTAAGGTATTTTTATACATAAGCATTTTTTGGAAGAATGGTTTCAATAAATTATGAAATGGGAATAAAAGTTATAAAATTTAAAAGTGAATTCTTATAAAACATGATATGAAATGTAGCAACTCCAAAATATTTAAAAGAAAAATTACTGAGATGTCATGCAAAATAATCTTAATTGGATGTATGATCTTTACTTAGTAATACCAGTTAAAGGATTTATGAACTTATCCGATCATTTTTAGTTTTTTTTTTAAATTCAGGCTATTAATTTTTCGGAAATGTCAATTGCAAAATACTTTTCGTTTGAACTTTTATCGTTTTTTTTTCATAACGTCAGAGTTCAAGAAATAATTGATGTTTGTACTTTACTTTACTATACTATCGTCATGAAGCGTTTCTAATGTTAATACTTGATCTCAGTTGACACGGATATTATGACACATTAATCCAAAGGCTTTTCTTTAGTCTTTATTTTTATATAAGGTAAAAAACGACCGCAAAGTTAAGGAATTTACTTGTTAAATTTTTTTTGTACATGAGTGAAAAAAATCATTAAGTTACGAAATCAAAATATTTTCGACATATGTTTTCATGAATGTTTGCAAGGTTCCACTTCTCCTAGTGAAATAAAATCCTAAATACTTCTTTTTCCTGTATGCTTTGAATTTCCCCCTGGCCATCCACAGCCCCGGAATTCCGATTTCCTCTTTAGTGGGGGTTGGATTACGTGCACATTGTGTTTTCCCAACATTTTTTTGTTGCATATTTACGGAGCAAAATCTGCTTTGTCTGCATTTCTGTAAAAAAAAAAAGAAGAAGATTTAATTGCATTGCTTTAAATAAAGGCAGTGTCCTGGAAAATTATTTTAAAAGTGGTGATTTGAAAGGTTGTAGACAGGACTTTCTACACTTATAATAAATTTGTTCAATTATTCCTTGATGCTTTGATTATTTACTACTGAAATCAATGCCATTATGTATGCATTTCTTTCAATCAGCCTGTTTTTTTTAGAGTCTTGAATTTCACTCTGACACAAAATCTGAGTCTAACAAAGTGATTACTCATCGTGACATCATTGCCATGCAAAACTGTTTCTATAAATATTATTTTTGAAATTTCCAGTTTAAGCACAGATATTACAAACAAAATATAAACAGCTAGAAGGGTGTATATTGTTGGACCACCAGTTGTGTGCCAAAAATGAAGACATTTTTCCCCCTATATATTTAAACAACATTTTGTAAAATCATTGGCAAATTGTCAATTTTTTTTCCAATTTATTTATCTGTTTCAGTACTGAAACCAGAAAATGTGAAGTTATCTTTCTTTAAAAGATCATTACATATTTAGTTTTTAGTAAAAGATAGTTCATCACTTAACATCAGTTCTATAATTCAAGGTCAAAGTTGACCATATAATTCATTTTGAATTTGTGACTTAAAAAGTCATGTAGCACTTAATTAAATTACAATATTCAGGGGCGTAGCAACGGGGGGAGGGGGGGGGCAACTTTTTTCCCCAACATTACCTTTGCTATTGAAAATGTCTATTGAAAGGGTGGTTGGCCCCTCCACTTCTTACCATAGTATAATGATATGAAGGATATGTAGTATTGTATGGGAAAAAATGTAAGCGAAAGGAAGTTGGTCTTGAAAAAAAGTTAGCCACTACCCCCCACCCCCACCCCACCCCCACGAAATAGGATTTTCGAGTTTGGGCTATATCCTTTTTTTTTGCTTGTCAACTTTTCAGGTAAGTAAAAAGATTTTTTTTCTCTGATTGCCCCCCCCCCACTTTCAAAAGCGATGCTTCGTGCCTGATATTTTAAAGATATCAATGCTGATCAGACAAAAAAATTTATTGTTTTTATCAACTCTAACATTTTCTTTTGTTATCAAGAAATTTGTGATAAAATCTGTCAAGAAATGTTGTCATACCAGTGAAATATACAGAAAAAAAAATTATCTTCACTTTTGGCACAACTGTATTTCGGTTGATAATGATGCATAGAATAATTTTCTAAAATTCTAGACATTGTAGACTTTCTTTGATGTTCAAATCTTTACCTTTCTGCTTCCAACCTTACTAATCTATGCAATTTTTTAAATTTATAATTCCAACTATTGTGAACATATGAATGACGAATTAAAAACTCTGCTGTTAAATTATGAACAAGACGTAATATTGTTTTAATTTTCCTCTTTCTGATAAAAGTTTACATTATCTGCATACATATATCTGTAAATTTCGTTATAATAAGTTCTCACTAAGAATTTCGCAATCACGTGACACCTTTTGGACAATAGTCGTGAAGTACAAGGGATAACATTGTTAATATGCCCTCAACTGTTGTATCTATCCTAACCAAATTATGTAATAATATAATTTATTGTAAATTATCAAAGTTTTTTCACAGAATCACACAAATATCATTTATGAATATAACTAGATACAAAATTTGTACAAAATTTGTACACAACTCATGAAGAAGACATAAATCAATATTGATCAAGAAATAAATACAGGTGTATGTACATACAGCTTGCCTGGAAGACTTTTTATTGCCGAACCACATCATTGTTATCGGCGGTTGGAAACATGAAATTATGTTTATGCTACTTTTCTCCTATAGTTTTAAATATTGAAGAAAAGATACCATGAAATATATGGAGATAACGAACAATATTCAAGCTCAAAAGTCCATAAAACAATACAGAATAGGAAAGCAAACATGGACCTCAAAAACATCAAAGGCGGGATCAGGTGCCATGGAGGAGTGAGCATCCTCTGCCGACTATCAAAGAATTGTTTTTAAAAATGCATTTTTACATGAATTTTGCAAAAGCTAGCACGTTGAGTTAAAGTTTAACAGTTTATTTTCCAATGTTTCTCGTACCAATGTGAGATTAATTTAACTTGTTTACTGTCTATTTACATGACTGGAAAAGGGTGTTTAGTTGAAGTAGAAATAAGGACTTGAACAGAAATTTTCCTTTCTGTTTTAAAAAAAGTCCTTCTATGTGAAAAATTGTAGTACCGGTGCACATTCTGTTTTTTCTAAAAAATATACTTTAAATGCATAACATATCCAATTCACTAATAAATAGAATGGATACTGTTGGACCCAAACCAAACAGGGAAATTAAATGCTTCTTGCTTGAAAAAGATGAATATTCCTACAAACAGATAAACATTCTTCATACACCATCGCATGAGTGAGTAAAACTAAAAAGTTTAACTATTTATTTATACTTGATTTAAAGGAAAATGAAAATATTCAGTTTCCTTTAAAGTTCTTCGCAAAATTGATAACCTTTAACAAGTTTTAACACTTTTACGTGAAGAAACATATTATGTCTATGGTAGTAAAAGTCCTCTATAATTTAATTTTGGAAGATTGCTATATAATAAGTGATAACTTGATTTTTGACATGGATACCGCTGTCTTATTTTTCCTGAAGTGTACTCCAAAGAAAACTGGGAAAACTGGAAGAGAACATAGAATTGAGAATTGGGATAGATACTTAGAATTAACCGATATTTTTTTTCTTTTAAAAAAGTGGAAACGTATCAATATTTCAATTTACATTTTTTTTAAGATTAAGTTTTTATGCCTTACATATGAAAAAATTTCAGTTGTAAGTATCAAGTATCTACATGTATTTTACTCCAATTAACAAATATTTGCAGCAAACCACAGTGTAGTACAATGCGGTTATGTCAATTATGGCTAGCAAAATGACAAACACAAAAAGATACGCAATGAAGTTTAGGCTTGGCGTTTTCCAAGTTAGATAATTGTCCTCGCACATGATAATGATCTAAGCAGAGATAAAGTAACTTAATTTTTATGATCTCAAATTGAAAACGAAATACCAGTGACAGACAAAATGACCGGACTGCAAAGTATAATTAAATATTCATTGTTGTGTTTATTCTTTGAATTTAACATATTTTATTGTAATATACATATACAATGGGATTGGGCACAAGTTCTCAAAACTTATTTCGCCCTCTCCCTATATGGAAAGTTTATAAAGTTTAATTAAGCTACATATGTGTTATAAAGTTTTAGAAAAATATTAATTAATTCACAACATGATTAATAATAAACTGCAAGGACGTGTGTGATGTACAAATGCTAAACACAATCATGTACAACATATCATTTCAAATCTGCCAGACTGCTGAATATATGAATGTACAATGGAAAAAAGATATTCATTTTCAGCAACACTTTAAGAAGAATCGCCCCTCAGTAACGTATGGGTGTCAACAATGTGAACCTTATCGAATCTCAGAAACTTGTCGAAAAATTCTTTCCTGGCCTCAGTATAATTAGGACAAGAGAAAAAATAATGGTGAGTGTCTTCTACTTTTCCACAAGAACATGATGGACTTGTTATAATGTTACACCTATAAAGATCAATATTCTTTAAGTGCGTATAAGTTAAATAACCATACTTTACTTGCAAATGGGCTAGGAATTTGATTTATTAAGTTAGCTAGGGCACCCACATGAGAGGTCATTACCAATCCGATATAATGGAAAAGAGCAACGGATTTTGTCAAGTTTAGCAACCCGTCTTTATTTCGGTATAGTAAAAAAAGGTTGGAAAATAGACATTTGTGAAGACTTTCAATTATATGCCACCTACCCAATTCACCCTCTCCAATTTTTATTGTAGTATAGCCACAAGCTGACATATTTTTTTTCACATGATATGAAACACTGAAGAAATAAGAGCAAAAAAGTCTTCGCCACCCACCCTTCATTCCAAATAGAATTTAGGCTATTTTCATATATCCCAGTAAACTTGAAAAAAAAAACCACAGAGTCTGACGCGTCTATTTTATATTTGAATTTTTTCTGACTTTAGATAGCAAAAGCAACCATAACACACAACTAAATACTATGACAAACGAGATGCCATTATCTTCTCTTTCGTCAGCATTCCCTATTTACATGTATGTAGTAATATTCCTCTATCACCTGCTTATGGTGTTTACGTCTCCCAGCATATTCGCTACTCAAGAGCATACTCTGGATTCCATTATATTTTAAACCGAAGTAGGATACTCACACATCAGCTGATGTTACCGAAATTGTAAAAATTGTTGAAGTCAGCATTTCACAAATTCTATGGTTGTCATAGTGGTCATGTTAATACTGGGTCCTATTTTGGCTTTACAATTTTGATTTCAAGTTTTAAAAAAATTGAAAAATTATGATGACAAAAAAGAACCCAATAGTTTTGGCCTTTTTCAATCAGAGGTCAATATAAATGACTCTCAACAATTGTATAAGACACAATAGAAAGAGTGTAATTTCATTTTTTTTTAAAAACAGGTTTAGTGGCATCTTCGCTGACTAAGGGTTTCTGGGGGGAGGGGTACATGTATTACTAAGCTAATGTTTTTTTTCCATATTAGACAGATAACAGGAATTGTCTTGAAGGTTAGATGTATTTTTAGGTTAGATTAAACAAATGACTATCTAAATTCGAAAACATTATTTAATGATAGCCTAAACAAATAACAATGTAAAATCGTCAAGATTATTTATAATCACCGTGTGTTACCCTCTCTGACTATTAATTTTCAAAGCTTTTATAGAGAAATATCACAATATAATGAAAATATAATCTAAAAATTGTAATATTCATGATTTTACTGATAAATTACTTTTGCTAAACATAAGCGTTTTTAGCACCCCAGATTTTGTTGCACTTAAGTCGAGATTTGTTATTGACACTCAATATACCTTGACCTATTTGTACAAAATATAATTCTGCATAATTGCAAAAAGGTTTAAATTTCTTTTGCGCATGATTTTAAGGGCTGATCCGGTAGTTATTTAACACTGGAATAAGCTGACAAGTTACTTGATGAACGTGATAACTTATTTTTTGAAGTAAGTTGTTATTCTTACATTTACAAATTCTATTAAGATATTAGACTCCATTTGATCAAGTAAGTTTATTTATTGATTTTTATATAAATGAAAAGTGCCAGAGTTAATCATAAGTTCATAATAGTATTTCCATTTCTGATTATCTTCATTTATGTTAATCGGCAATTGTAAAATTCATCCAACATTATCACATTATACAGTACTTCATTCAAATATTTTAAATAAATGTATAAACACATTTTCAAAAAAAATTCTATGGATTGAAATTTTTAAATAATACTTTATAAAATTTAATAGGGCAGAAAGTCAGGTCCTTTATCTCTTTTTAGACCTATGGAAAAACATCAGATTAGGAGGAAAACAAAACATGACAATATTCCTTGAAAAGTCGCAATAAATAAATGAGACGTTATTTTTTAAGTGACAAGAGCGTAAATCTGTTGAAAAATAAATTGGGATGGAGATGGTCTATGTAATGGCAAGTCAATTTAGGTATAAATGAAGGTGCAGAAAACAGTTCATTGGTTTATAATTTTAAAATGTGAAAATTCTAATGTGCATATGAACACCGAAAATAGATTTGCCATGTATAAGAAAATGTCATCGATACTTATTTTAGCACAGAACAAGGTAAAAAAGAAGAAAAAATGTGCAACAGAAAGATCTTTCCTATTATGTTTTGTTAATTATAAACGAAAATAGATTCTGTTTGATTATTTTTACAGACAAAATATTAGCTCTTTTTTGAAATACGAGGGGTTATCAAAAAGTTTGTGGACTGAGGCTATAAAATTAGTACTATTTAGTCTGTGTTTTCAAAATTTTTAAGGAACATAAAAAAACAAAAAGTATAAGAAATTTTGAAAATTTTAGCTTAATGTATACGTTCATTATTTGCCAAATTATTATAAAATAAGAAAGACATTATATGATCACCCTGGTGCCGTCGCTGTTTAGTTTCATGACGTCCGACAACGTTATTGTTTGTCAAAGTCCTCTTCTTCTACCGTATACACTTATTTGAGCCCATGTCGGCCATTTACATGACAATGGACACGAGAACAAAATAGAACTAAACGAAGACTCTGCGACGAAACGGGAAAATGAAATCAACGGAAAGTCCCTCGAAAAATCAAAAGAAGCAGCAGAGTCTGTCAAGGTTGAAGTCGAACAACCTAACATTAAATTTCTAGCTTTTCGATCATTTCTTCTGTTGTTAGCTCTGTCATTTCACATGATATTTGAGGGTTTGGCCGTCGGACTCCAGACCGAGGAGGAGGATGCCTGGATTTTATTGGGGGTTCTCTCCCTCCATAAAGTCGCTGTTGCATTCAGTGTCGGATTCCAGCTGGAAGAAAATTTGAAAAAGTTTAAGTTTGTGCTGTTGTCATTGTTTCTTCTGTCTATTGTTGCGCCAATCGGGGTCGTTATTGGCTACATCGTGACGGAAGTGGGAGAAGATGCACATGGGCAGGACATTGCTTCGGGAGTTTTGCAGAGCATCTCTGTCGGTTGTTTTCTTTACGTAACTTTCTTTGAAATCCTTAGTAATGAAATACACATCACCAAGGAAAGGAGTCATTTAAAAGTCTTGTTTACTGTCATTGGATATTTATTTGTCATTGGTATCCAGTTCGTCAAGCATGATCATGAAGGTCATGACGACCATTAGACAAGGGTAAGGTCGTCGGACAAGAGACGGTACAATCAAACAATGATTGGACTATATTCTTTTGATGTAATTTGTAAAGATTACTACAAATGATTCACCTGTATATTTAAAATTGTATATCATTTACAAATGTATCTCACATCATCACTCTATGCTCTTTGTCTTGCCGTGATATTTTCAAATATAGGTTACATTTTATTCAATCCATATTGTTCAAATGCTATAACATTTGTCAAATGAATTGATAAACGATTCAATTCAAATTTTTTGATAAACTTAATATAAACACTAAAAAAGACAGAGAATTAAATGTCATTCTGCATTGAATTTCCTGGTCGTGCGAGAAAGAGTGGGGTAACTATAAAAGAAAAATGCAAATGGACGAAAATAGAAATTTTATATGTTGAAAGACGCTTCGACATCAACATTAGATCGACATTCAATTACATGTGTATCGAAGACATTTTATCAAATAACAATTGTATTTTCATTCGTATGCCGAATCGATATACTGTGTGCTTTATAACGCTAGCTTCATATTTTAGCGGCTTTGGCGCAGAGAGCAATGCGCTAATATATGAATACCGCAAATTAATGATGTACATATACAATATATATAATTCATGATTACGCCATCAACTCAATACCAAGTGATTGTGCTGAATTTTCAATGCACCATTTTATGTACACGTATTTAAAGTATCCCAGTGAACTTGAAATAAATGACACCAAAGAGTTTGCCATATCTGTTTCAAACTTAGATAGTTTACTGAAAATAGATGATAAAGTCCAATTGACAACTAAATTGTATGACAAAAGAGTTGACCAGCTTTCCTATCGTCAACTTTCCTTATTATCTTCTTATTATCTTCTGGTGTTTATGTCTTTCAAATTATTCGCCACTGAAAAAAATATTTGTAAAATTTCCTCTAGAAGAACGCGGTAAATATGAAGCAGAATTTATGCAAAATCTTATGCGTGAAAAGAAGAAAGCACTTGCTGATGCCTTCAACTCGACATTTAGATATAGCCCCCCCCCCCCCCCCCGCATGAGAAGTAGGAGTGTATTATCGTGATCCGGATCCGTCCGTCCGTCTGTTACGCTTTGGGGGACCCAGGTCTAATCAACAACTCCTCTTGTACCATTGAATGGGATTTAATGAGACTTTCAGAGATTCTTTGCTACATAGTGCTACTGTGAGCTCTCATTTTACTTTTCGATCGGAAACATATTTCGGGTTTCCCATAGCAAAACATTTACACTGCCTTTTTTCTATAATATTGAGGAAGAGTACCCAGCTCTTACCGCAACTCTTCCTATACCACTGAATGAAATTAATATTAATTTCACAGTTTTTTTTTTTCTAAATTACATATTACCACTGTACACCTCCTTTTTTTACTTTTGATCTGACAGAGCAAAACATGGACTGAGTCATTATAACACATAGGAGGCGAGGGGTATCATTTAGTGAGCTCATAGCTCACAGTACCTTTAGGCCTAATTTTCTAGAGTATTTTCTGTTTATCAGATGGCAGCACTCATATAATATTTGAACACCATATTTTTTCTAATTCAAAAGCTACAATCAATGTGAAAATCTGTAATAATATGATCAATCTTTAAGATAAAGGTCATGGGGTAAAAAATAATACCGTATTTGTGAGCTGAATTTTTAGCGAGGATTTAATTTGGGCATTATTAGCGAGGATTCTGAGATCGCTAAAATTAAATATAGCAAAAAATAAACTGTGTTTAATTTGTAATAGCTTTTTTAGTGAGCATTTTAAAATCTCTAAAATTACTTCTCGCTAAATCTAAATTAAAATACCATATTTTAAGAAAATATGCGTCTTGCTAAAATGTCTACTAATACAGTAATTGGAAAGGTCACATGGGACGTCTGAAGAATAGCAGTGCCATGGCAACGAAATTGGCATTATGATTAAATTCTATTGTTTTTATTTTTACTTTACAGATGAAAATGCCTAATATACTTTTCATCAGTAGATTCTTATTCCTATGTAAAATATTAATTGCACATTGTAGCACTACTTTTAAGGAGTCAAGTTTTGAAAAAACTCAAATCCACACAACCTAAGGATGCTTCCTTAAAAATATGACTAACACTGCTTTTTTGCAGTTTGAAGTACCAAAATTTATACATGTAAAAGTAATATAACCCTAACCTACGGTAACCAAGGCCAAAATTTCAAATCTATACACAATTAAATGTACTTATTTACTCTCTGCCACTTACTTGGGAGCTATCACTCTTGGAAAAAAGACATAAACAGAATAGCCAAATTGAGATACATGTTTTTATGTCCTAAAGTTAATGAAGTATGTGTGATAGGACCGAGTTTATTTTACATGATACGATCTGTCACATTTCTACCTCCATATACAGAAAAACGTTCCATGACTGCTAGATAAGGACATCCGTCGCTGTCCATTCTATATTCAGCAAATGTTCTACTTTTATTATTGATCTACTTCTACTTCAATTTATTAATGATTCAACTTCTAACTCCTGGTCATCACTTTGTGGAATATAAAAAAAGAAAACACATTGTAGATGTTTATCAAAATAAAACTAGTGTATTAATAGTACCAAACTGTAGGTTTAATTAGTTACATTTTGTCATTAATCGTGTTTCGACAATTTGCCCAAAGGATGAAAGAAATGAATGTTTTCGTTGGGCATGTGGCTTCTTCAGGCTATAGGATTAACTGTTTAATTAATACATATAATCTAAAAGGTATTGTTCAAAAAGACCAACCCATTGCACTACATCGCTTTTTGAAAGATTTACTTTGATAAGACATACACGCAAATATGAAAACCACATCCTGGTAAATCGGGCGTTGAAATCAGTGCTGTGTGACAGATAAATGATTACCTAAAGTTATTCGATGGACAAATATTGTTTTGACAAATTGGTAATATCTTAGTGATGAGTAAAAAGGAGGCTTGGTTGAACATTTACTAGAATCCGCTTTGTATCTTATTTGTAAGAATTCTTATGAAGTTTGGAATCCAATATATAGATGGTAGTTCAAATTTATTTTGGCTCTTTGGGATATTAAAAATATTTTAAACTGACATAATTATGATTTTGAAGAATTTCTTCCTTAGAAGGGGAACTTTGAGTATAGGTTGGATTATCACTTGTAGATCTTCTAAAATACAATTTATATAAAGAGCCTTATATATGCGAAGACAATGTTGTCACCTTGTTTGTCAGCAGGGACCAGTATGTACTGATGATGTAATTATATATCATATATGATTATAATCATAAGATGGTTTTCATATTGCCCCTCAATCTTTAAATACGTGATTTTAAAAAAATATTTTAAAAAATCCGATGTTGTGTGGATTCAAGTTTTACTAATAACACATAATAATAATTATAAAATAAAATAAAGAGGCCCCTCTGTGAGGTGGATGTAGGGGTTTGAACATCTTCGCTAGCCAAGGGTTTCTGATACGCTACTCTCCTCATAAACCCTTGGCATACGGTGAAGTCAAAAGACGGGATTGTTTTTGTCACGTGATCTTGAATCTATCAGGTACGCACAGATTGCGTCATCGACAGAAATAAAGACGCATGTTAAAAAAATTAAATTAATGTTTTTTCAAGTATAATTTAGAAGCAATAATTGAGTAATGTTTATTTATTACTTATAGTACAGATCGGAAGCTTCAATATAGATTCTTAATCACATATTTAGAAGATATTGGATGACACCATAGCTATTCATAGAATTGCATGTTATCTTACGGGTCGTTGTTTACTTGCGTTTTTCAATTCCGAGATTAAAGAGTCAAGAAGTATCCCGAACGCAAATATCGTCATTTACAAAAAACAATTGATGATTGGTCGATAGGTGTGTACTGAAATCCAACCCTTGGCTAGCGAAGATGGGGTTTGAATTCTATCACGGCAGCCGCGTTATCTTTTAACACTGTATCAAAAGACTCATCTGAAAACTGTCTACAGTTAACATTCAGTCAGATTTTAAGACACACTTGCAAAGATAAATTTCGACAATTAAACATTTCCACGGCGAATTATCAATTAACAATGGACAGTTGTATTTATATGTCTACTCATTATATCCCTGTGATCTTGAACTGAAAGATACCACCAAGTCTGATATATCATATATGGATATATTTTTTTTTTTACGAAAAATGGATGTTAATGATAAGCTAAATGTAACAACAAAACTTTATAAAAAATGTGATGACCAACTTTTCTATCGTCAACTTCCCTTACTTATGTATCAATATATCTCTCCAAGATGATTCGATATGCAAGTGCATGCTGTACGAACTAACAATTTCAAAATGAGATAAGCAATTTACAAACACAAATATTTAAATAGTCATCATTTCGCAAGTTCTATGTTGGTCTACATGTATTATTACGTTGATAAAAGAATATCGACATTCGTTATTTCGTAAGTTATGTCAATATCAGCAAAAAACAGTCTATCATTGAGTCAAATGCTGACTGACTTTTTTGTACTTAAAGTTAGGCCATTATATTTACACACTGAATTGTTGACAGGTTTTCCCGCGGGTGTGACCGGTCGGCAAGGGATGCTCACTCTTCCATTGCACCTAATCCATCTCTGATGTTTTGGAGATCTGTGTTTGCTCAGCTCTAATTTTATAACTTTTACTGGACTTTTGGGCTTGAATACTGTTCGTTATTCCCATATATTTCATTCTAACCTCAAATATGTTTATTACGTTAAATACATAATTTTACCTAATTTATGCAGAGAATCGAATACAAATTTCATGAATTTGAGATTTTTAAAATCTTTCCATTCAAATTCTCCATCTTTAAACTCTATGTTTCTTACATTTTAGAGAAACTTTTGTTGTAAGGAATTCTGTAATTGGAGATAGCAAGTGAATCTTTATTATATACTCCTGTATGGCTATCTATTAATACGAATCACGGGTAGTAATTGACAGCTAATAAGGGTGAACAAGGGGTCGTATTTCTGGCGATAATCAGCAAATTCGGTTCGTTTGGGGGGATGCCCGGCCAAACTTAGGTGCACTTTGAACAAAAAGCAAAAACATTTTTGGAAGGACTAAACAACACTATAATCATACTAAATTTCGTGTCCTTGGGATAAAGAAACAATCAATTTGCATACCTGAATGCATGTTTAGAGTAAATAATTTTAACATTTTAAGAAATAATGCCTTTGAAAGTCTCTTTTGAAGTGCAAATCAGCAACACTAAAAACTCACTAAAAATATGTAAAGCATACATCAATATAGTCATAATATTTATTTGTCGAGAAAATATCCATTTTGTACTGTAAAAAAAATTGGTAATTTCCCATTCAAAATAATTTACTGTTGGAAACAGGTAGATTATGACATCTGATCTTTACTTTAATATTATTTTATTTTATTTATTTACTTTTGGATGCTGAAAGAGGTACATAATCTGAAAAAACAACATTTTTGGGGTTTTACAGGTTCTATAGATTTTAATGAGTATCTCATTATCTTTTTAATGGTTATTTGGAAAGATTCGTTCAATCAAAACGCACTGTATTACATCTTAATCAATCATTTTTTTCTAACGGCCGTTTTCACAAGTTTTTTTTATGTTTTATTTTTTTTGAAACTGTACTCTAAAAGATCTTGATTTTACTTCTACGTCCAGAAATCCAATAGTTCATTTTCAAAGGAAAAATTCTTAAAATTACAATTTTTCCAGTGGCTTTGGAGATCTGTAACAGGATATACCTTTATCACATGCATACGGAGTTTATATATCTCATTTGATTCCATACGCAAGAGCATGCTCTACGTATGAACAATTTCTAAAACAAGGTAAAATATTGGCAAATTATTTGATGCTGATGAAACTAAAATATCAGCAGTCTCTTTTAAAGTCATCACTTCGTAAGTTCTGTGGTCGATACAATGACCTTGTCATCAAATACATTGAATCAAACGGACGTATTTCATAGTAATTGATAGATCATTATTTATACGTTGAATTGACGACATATTTTCCCATTATTTCCCGATAATGACAAGGAACACAGGGCGGTTGTGGCCGGTCGGCAGGGGATGCTTATTCCTCCATGGCACCTGATCCCACCTCTGATGTTTTGGATTTCCGTGTTTTCTCTGCTCCTGTTTTGTATTGTTTAATGGACTTTTGATCTTTAATACTGTTCTTTATCTCCATATCTTTTATCTCTATATATTTACGTAACTATATTAAATTTCCATCTCTTATTGTGTCCACAGTAAAGAAAGAAACTTTCAGAAAAAAAACTTTCTTTAGAACAGCAGGAACATTATTAGTCATTAGACACCTCTTCGGGTAGTACCTATTTATGTTTGTGTGAATCAGTGCCTTACGGGTTTACATAGGGTCACAACAGTGAGGGTAGAGCAGGCTTAAATACATGTATATCATTTAAATATAAATGTGTAAGAGATAAATCCTCCCAAGAACCAATTGAAAATGATTAATTAAATTAATATGCAAGCATTTTGATGTAGAACAGATTCAAATTTGTCAAATTCATGGCCTTTCGGGCTTTAATCAGGATTCAACTATGGGATCTCCCATGGTTGTTAATTGTCTTTTATTCAGAAAGGTTTTCGTTCTTCTCGCACAAACCACAGGATTATCTTTATCACGTTTCGTTCAATTTTAAAATTTCAAATTGCTTTATATTTATTTATGAAGGATAGTTTACTTCATCGAATTTACGCAAAAAACAATTGTTAAGCCACAGTCGTTGATATTGAAACACTATCCCATGAGCTATATCCTATGAGCTATATCCTCTGCCTAAATAAAGTAGCATGTGAAAAAATATTTACATAAGTATGTGTATATAGAAAATTTTAAGAAATATGCTGAACCACACTGGTTCACACTGAATTGCACCATAGTTAGGTATTGTTTCTTTTGTTTTAAAATTGTCTGTAAATTTTTATATTAAATTTTATGGACACTTAGTTAAAGACACGATTTTGATCGGGATCAATTTTCCATACTACATTTATATGAGCGATTTCAAGGGTTGGGGTCTTCGATTTCATGAACAGTTTGTAAGCCATGTTGATAACTAGGCATTTTATACAGTATGTCGATTAAAGTTTGGTTAATGGTATTACCCCTTGAGCAAAGCGGGGCCACAGAGTGATGTCAACTTTTTGAATGAGAAGAAAAAGAATATTTTTATGATAAAAATCTTTTGAATAACTTTTCAAAGTGTTATGGCATTTGATTCTCTTGTTTTTGGTCTTTATTGATACCCACTATACACATGCACTGCATTGACTTTGTTATATTCGTTTCTATGTGGGTTCTGAGTCAGACCCACTCTAAAAAATATATATACCTCCCTCCGACATCTAATTACCAATCTATCCATACTTATATATATACGTATGTATATATATTAGCGTCTCCATATGAGTGAAAAATTATCGAGAGGGACAATAAACACCATACAATCAATCAATTTTTGAGTCAAGAGTAAAACATAACTGAATATTAAGATATTGTCTACCAAATATGCGTCAAATTCATTGTGGAACTTGTTAAAAGATTTTTTTTACCTTGGTCACTATTTTTACCAAATGAAATGTACGAATGTTCCTCTCTACCTGGAGTATGTACAAATGTAGGTAAATACAAATGTAGTACACTCGACCCATACTTACAGTTTATTAGATAACTGTCACACCATTGCCCGATTCTCAACAACACACGTCCACTGGTGTGAAATAACCGTGTTTCACACCTGAATAAAATACATTTGATTTGTTTACACAACTATTTCTTCCATTGCTTCAGGAGTGAATCAACATGAATTGCTAATTTGACGATTAATGGGACTGTTTTACATGTGGTATCTGTAGACATAAAATCACAAGAAATCGTATTGAATGAGGTGAGTTGATATGATTTCAGATGTGAACTTATAAATTATAAGATACAGTATCTTAAGCAGAAATGAATATAATTTTCTGTAGCAGTATTGAACTCATTGTCAGGTATGTTGAATTCTGTTAAACTGACTCGGTAAAAAATAACCACAATACATTTTCTTACGTAATTTGATACATTAATTGATTTGTTAATATGTACAGACAGACTTCCGTTATCTTTTTTCACCTTCATTTTAAATGATCTTATTACTTCACGTATGGTGGTCTAGAAAAAGTTCTTAAAAAGAAGAAAAATTACAGGAGAATGTTGGTCTCGTGTGTAAAATCCCTCACGGAAAAAAGGATCGACCATATTTTGATGGATGTGTTCGGGATTAGAAATAGTTGTTAATTTTGAATTAACCAAAATAAATGCCTTCTTGCGTAAGATGTTTACTGCATATTGGGTATATTTAATGTGATATTTTTATTTTATTTCTTTATAATTTAAGAACTTCTATTTTCAAAATATGTAAATGAGTCATAAAACATGCCCTTTTGTTAAAAACAGGTATTCATTCATTTTCAATTTTTTTTTATAATTGCAAATGTAAGGAAAGTAATTTATAAAAATTATTGTACGTTGGTTAACTTTGTGTTGTTGATAAGATTAATATAACTGGTCTTGTCGGAGGTGAGATAAGGGGTACAATTTCGATGATGATTTATCAACTTTACGGTGATTGATACATGTATGTTTATACATGTGCTATCATACTTACATACATAGTGCTTGAATTTGTCATTCACGGGAAAATGTAACAAGATGTGTAAACATATTTCAGTTTTCTTTTTAAGAAAAAAGATATCTTAAGTTTTATGGTTTTTTTCTTAATATGATATAGGGCGGACTTACTTTATTTATGTTATTAATTAATTAGTATATTTTTAAATGTATTTATTCAAATTTTGCAGGCTAGAAAACGAGATGTACATGTATATAATTGTACACTAATCGACGCTGATTACCACAAGGAAAAATTTAATTGATGGTGATAAATGGAAGGGGAAAAAATTGAAATAGCTGATGCGTGTACGTATTGCTCAGTGCTGCACACGGTTCGGTGTTCTCAAATAAGCGATGAATCACATGGGGCTAATTTGGAGTTATTTCCTACTATATAATCCTCAGACTAAATAAAACATTTGTGTCAGTCCCGATTATTCGTGCTCAGGATGGCATCTGTGGCAAAAATCGCGTCCATTTTCATCCTCTTCTTCGTTACGTTTCTGATAGGGTTATTGCCCTTGGCAATGTTGAAACTCTTTGAGAAGAAGCTAGCCTCTCAGAGCAAGCTTAAGAAATGGATTGGAGTTCTGAACTGTTTTGCAGGTGGAGTCTTCTTTGGAACAGCCATTTTGCATTTACTCCCAGAATCGGTGGAGATGTTTGAGGAGTCGGTTTCCTTTGACTATCCAATTGCTGAGGCTCTGACGGGGGTTGGGTTCTTCCTCATTCTTTTGATTGAGCATTTAATCGGGACTTGCGGTTACGGGCATTCGCATCATATGCATGACATTGGACATGAAAACCCAGTCCATATAGATACATATCAAGAAGCAAACGAGAAAACGAGCACTTTTGGTTTAAATATATCGGAGAAAAAACAATTGGAGAAGAATGGTGATTGTTCAGAAAATGTGAAATATGGTGCGATTACTTCGGATAACACCAAAAAGGAGGCAATAATCTCGGTTCCTTGCCAAGAGGAGCCTAAAGTAGAAATAGAAATGCACGATCCAGAATTCCTGGCATTCAGGTCTGTTGTTCTTCTCATGGCTCTGTCATTCCACATGATATTCGAAGGTCTGTCCGTCGGTCTTCAGAGATCAGATCCAAATACTTGGAAACTTCTTGGAATATTAACCATTCATAAATGCATTGTTGCATTCAGTGTCGGTCTACAGTTAGCTGAAGGTTTCAAGAAATTTCGATCCATTATCGTTTCTTTAACACTGCTTTCGATCGTTGCTCCAATTGGTGTTGTTATCGGTTACATCGTCACGGAAACTGGAGAGGACAGTCATAGCGAGAGCATTGCTGCAGGGGTGCTCCAGAGTCTCTCCGTCGGCTCTTTCATCTACGTGACATTCTTTGAGATCCTAAATAAGGAGCTCAAGAAAGGGCGTAATTTATCAAAGGTCGTGTTCACAATCGTGGGATTTGGACTTGTGATAGGACTACAGTTCTTTAAGGACGAAGCCCACTGAGGGAGGAGAGAAGTAAAACTGAAATACTCGGGGCAGGTTTAAATGACGTTGTCATTGATATGCAATTTGTAAATATGTTTTTCGAACCAGTGGAAAGAAATTCTTCTTCTGATATCAATAAGCACTTGGTAAGAACCGCATCTAACTTGATATTATGTCAGTTAATATCACTGAATTTAGTGATAAGGTTCACTCGAAACAGCAATGAATATGTTTTATGATGCAGAACAAATGTATATTTTGAAAACTAACATGAAACTCGAAATATCTTTTGTCCAATTTCTTGTCATCAGTACAGTGAATAATATTTTAATAACATGTTTTCATAGTATGTTGTTTAGTACATGTAGATATTTACTTGTCGATGATTTTTAGTTATAGAAAATAAACAGAACTTGTTTAGCGTACACGTGGCTTTAGCAGATTGACTACACTACTTTTATAACAAGTTTTTCTTTTAAAAAAGATAGGTGAGCTAGCGCCGTAGCAATTTTTAAACACAGAAAGAAGGATCCGTGATCAAGTGATTTATTTTGCTGAATTCTTTAATTCTTATCGAGGCTGAAGAGTGATAAAATTAGTATTGTTTTGTGAAGCGTATTTTATAGACACATAGGTAAAGGAACAAGGGGGTGGGGGATTGACCTATTGGAGTTTTGGCGCAACGGAACATATATGACCTTTACTGGAGAGGGGGAGACTATATGATATGAAGAAGATGCCGATTGAGACATTGCATGTATGAGCTGATTTAAAGAATAGAATTTCTTGGCAATATAGCAAAGAAAATACAGGAGAGTTGAAAGGAATATAGAAAATAACTCAAAGTATATGTTGTATAAAGAATCCAGAGAGGTTGGAACGCATGTGAAGTAGCTTGGTCCTTAGGGTCATCTTTGTCAAGAAATGTTAGGTTAAAAGCCACACACATCAGAATATTTTAAACACAAATAATGGATTTATTCGTTATTTCTAGTATAAATTCTTGCTTCTGGAATTTGTAAGATTGGCTGGATTGACCAATCACAAATTAGAATCTATCTTTGGTTGTGCTTAGACCTAAAAAAAAAACCCCTCCATTGTCATTGTTTAGAACAATCAGATAAGTTTTCTTTAAAGTGTAAGCAACACATTAAATAAACATAGTTATTCAGTGCTACAGCATGATACAACGAAATTGTTATCGTACGGTCTGTCTATAGTAGTTTTCACAGTTTTCCCAGATGCACGACCATGAAGCCGAGCATGCGTATTCAAGGAATTTGGACTAATGTAGTTGCTAGCGCTCGAGAGCACTAGCAATAACATCACTCAATTTTCCCATCAGTTCAATAAAAAATTCCGTATGAAATACAGATTTGATGACTTATATCGAGATAGCATTGCTTGAATAATATTTACCTGAAAATAAAGTGCACCAGCGATAAATGTTTGTTAATTACAGCATTTAAATGCTAGGTAATTTGTCTTCCCTTTAGCTTTGTACTTTGTACGTTGTTGAAATTTGAATAAAAATGAACATCTTTTAGAAATCTTTCAGAAAATAGACGTTAGCTAGATAGTTCTAAATGTAAAGCAGCATCAGAGGCATTCTAATAGTCAGTTAGGCAGCCGACGGATGCAGGATTAACTTGACTTCAATATTTGAACGTAACATCTGAAGCAAAGAATATATAAATAAGGTACATTGTAGAAAAGCGTAAAATGATTTTCATTACTTCTGTTTATTTTTCAACCAATTTAATGTATTCAAATGTCCATCAATACAGTCTATTTGTTCAAGGTATATATATGGCACGCCAAATTCACAAAAATGAGCTAAACCTAGTTTCACAATTGATAAACTAGGTTTATCGACTGTAAACTATAGTTTACAAACCATAAGCCATAGTTAACGATTCGTTAAGTATAGTTTTCATCTGTAAAACTATATTTAACGGTTGTTAACTATAGTTAACGAATGCTAATCTAAGTTAATCTGTCTGTAAAAAAAACCCTTAACAATGAATTTTGTTGATAAACATAGATTCACGTCTGTAAACTATAATTTACGATCGTTAACTATAGTTAAGAGTTGTAAACCATAGTTTACAATCGTGAAACTGTTTTTATAAGATAATCTATGTTTTGCAATCGCAAATGATTGTTTTCAGTGTTAAGTATAGTTTACGATTGTGAAACATAGATTATAGCGTTAACTATGGTTTACAAATGTAAAATATAGATTAACGTTGTTAACAATAGTTTACAGTCCGTAAACCATAGTTTACAACCGATAAACCTAGTTTATCGACTGTGAAACTATGTTTTGCGCATTTTTGTGAATTTGGCGTGCCATATATACCCTTACAAATCGGATATATCAAAAGTTTGGATATTTTCCTACCTGGACACAAATAAGTATTAAACAATAATTGAATTTTGTCTACGGTAAAGATAGATATACATCTGTTCATAAGTCTTTCACGGATTACTGGTTGACCATAAAATTCCACTACATCATTGTTTATTATGTTTTAGTTAAAATCTTAATCATGTTAATTTCTTAGAGTCCGTTCGGTATCTATTTTATAATCTAAATAAACAAAGTTTCACCATTCAGTAGGTTAAATAATTATTCATAAATTCAATCACTTTCAAGCCCAGATAAGAGAGATGGATGATACCCATTGATTCAGTTTCGGGTATCTTTAATTTGTGTAAAATAAAATTCGTTCCCGTCGCGATCTCTGGTGGAAGAGAAGGTCAATAAGAAGCCAAATGTTTTTTTCTTAGAAATACGATAAGAAACGTCTTTTCGATAAGCAAATAATACGGGTTTCAAGTAGCAAAACTTTGACACTGTCATTTTTTTCTATAAAATTGAAGAGTATATATACCCATATTTTATCCGCACTTTCTCATATACATAAATTTAATGATAATTTCACAGATTCGTTACTTCATAATGCCATTGTCTTATTTTATTTTTTAATCTGACATTTATTTCAGATCAACCGGGGCAATACAAAGACTTTGCTATTTTACTCATATTGGACGCGGGGTATCATTAAGTGAGATCAGTGCTCACAATGCCTCTATTTCATTCAATAATCCTTAATTTGTGTAAAATAAAATTTCTTTAAATATAAAATTGTTCTCATTGTGTTCTCTGGAAGAAGAGTAGATCAGTAAGAAGCCCCAGTGTTTTCCAGAGAAATATAACAAGAAACTCTTTCTGGTAAGCAAAATTTTAATTATTACCAAATCTATCTTTGAGCATTGCCATATATAGTAGAGTTAAGCATTCTTATAAATAGTAAATCCCGACGACAGGGACGGGACTACAGAATAGGTTTCTGTGCGTATCTTCTCCAAATGGACATGAAATGACAAAAACGCTCTCATGTGTTGTAGATTCGTATTTATGAAAATCAGAGCACAGGGAGCAGAGATGCGACTATAGAAGGAGTGTACAGTTGGGGTTGTATTAGGTTTAGATCGAAATATACAGGCATTAAAAATTTTCTCTTTTATAATACAGGACTAATTACGAAAATTTCCTTCCGGTTTTTGCATACTAGTATGAGTACAAAATATGGAGATAACGAACAACAATTAAGCTTGCAAGTCCATGAAAAAATATGTATCCGGAGCAAAGATACAACTAACCCCTTAAAAAATCAGAGGTGGATTTTCGTGCCAAATAGGAATAGGTATTCCCTATCGACGGACATACCTGTCGTGTGCTTTTTTGTCATGATCGTGGAAAAAGAAAAATCTGTGCATAATTTAGTATATAAATAATGGTCCAACAATTAATTAAAAAACGTCAGTCAGCATTCGATTTCATGATAGAATTTCTTTACTGACAAGGTCATTGTTTCTACCATTAAACTTCCGAAATGATCTCTTTCAACGAGACTGATGATATCCTTGTTTTATATCCTTGTTTGTCAATATTAAACTCATCTGAGTAAAAGTAATGTTTTTACGTAACGCATGCTCTTGCGAATGGAATCGAGCGGGAGACATAAATTCAGTATGCATGTGATTGAGGCATATTGCTACAAAAGTGAGGAAAGTTCACGGATGAAAAATTGAAGTAGTCATAATAAATCAGAATGTTCCGACGAAAAATATCTTTAAGAAGAAACAGGTGTGAACACTCTGAGGTACCCTAGCTTTATTTTAAGTTCTCTTGGTTATATCGAGTCGACATATGAATAGAAGTAACAATTATTAATTGATAATACGTCTTTGATGTATACCGGTATCTAATGTCGAGCTGAAGGCAAGTGTTTCCTTTGTCTCGTGTATAAGATTTTGATTAAAGTCTGGCTTCATATGAATGAAAAAAAAAAGGTCTGCTAATTAAGGTATCTATAGGAATTCCGATATTTTTGGAAGATCTGATGTCCAAGAGCTACATAGATGATGTTGATCAGGATCTCATGTATCTTTTTAATATCAACTTCAGAGTACTTTTGAATACTTATGAGTACAATCAGAATGTGTTTTAAGCAAATGATTTTTTCAAATGGTCGAAGACAAAACAGCAGCTCTGTGATGTCCAAAAGCCCGAACTTTAATTCATTTATCGAGCAGTGGTTGTATGTGTTGAAAAGTCTAAGGTTTTTAGTTTTCTTAAACTTGGCAAAATTCAGTGATTTTGAATCAACATTTAACTTATGTATTTAAGTATCCACATCTGATGTACGCAACTTTTTAGATGCATTGATGTTAAGTACTCCTAATGCCTAGGTCACATTTAAGCCGATGGTCGGGCTATTCAATTTTCTGGTCTTGTCGGCTGAAAGAACATGATCGGCCGAAACAAGTATCGGGCGACACGGAGCAGTCACATTAATTCCTAGAAACACCGATGACTTGGATAAATAACACAAAAAAATCTCTTTTCTTTAGAAATCAGCAATATTTTATAGGTGACGTGAGTAATGTTTGCAAGGCAAAGTGGCAGAATTTTTTAAGATTGCGACTCAGTGTTAAAATGTGTGCAAAAATTTGTATCGAATTGCATAAAAACATATCTATGCAGCAAATAATACTTAGATTTCTTTATATCTCACGGATTAATTATTTATGTTATTTCCGTTCAAAAAATATATATCAATCCATGCATCAAAATTTTGTTTGTGTTATGATTCACAAGTCGACCAACCGTCGCCCGATCATCGAGCTCTGAGCTACAGTTTGATTTTAACCATCGGCCGAAAATTTAAACACCCTTATTGTAAAACGACGGACGACCGACTTAATAAACTGACTGCCGATAGTCGGACGATGATCGAAGGTTGGTCGACAGACAACTTCAAGTGAAGAAATCGGCCACCGATGCAGAAAAAATTATAACTTGGACCGATGGACAAAAAATTGGTCTGCCGACAAAAAAAGTGGTCAAAATCAGGCAAGACAACGGCCGATGAACTGCCGACTGTCACCCGAAGAATCCCATTTTTGCTTCAAAACCCGTCGGCCGTTGGTCGTTTTTGGAAATTTGACTGGGGTTTAAGGTTTCTCCTTCACTGCTGTTAATAGTTTAGTGAGGTGAATCAAAAAAGGCTTGGTATCTTGCTAACAATTACTGCGTGGAACCCACTGTGTTTTTCCTTTGTATGGATCCAGTATAGGTTTCTTATTTCAAATTCATTTCGATGGTATTGTTAAAAACATTTAAAACCGGACGAATGATTATGAAGGATTTCCTTCTTAGAAAGGGACAATGGGTAAAATTTTGATTATACCATTTGCAGAAATGAATCAAAGTTCCTCAAGGACAAATGTGTCATTTGAGACCAGTATTAAACAATGTATCGCATTGGGTTTCTACGTCATCTAAAGGAGAGAGTAAACCAGAGTTACCTTCAAGAAGAAGGAAGGATAAAAAAATATATAAAAACTTTAAAATATTCTTACAAACTTCTATATCTATATAAAATGTTTGTAAAAGTATGGTTTGTTTACATTTAATCATATCGCTCCCATGTATTTTATACAACAGACCATATACTTCTAAAGAAAAGAAATATATGCGACATACTAGATATATTTTAATTAAATTTGTAGATAACAAACAGTAATCAAACTCAAAAGTCCATGGGAACACATCGTCGCAAACCACGGCCAAAATGTACGCTCCTCTCCCATTCTGGCCGTGGTTGAACGAGGAGAGAATTTCTCGTAGTTCATTAAAATATTGACCAAAGCATAGTCGGATAATGAACTTTGATGTGACCTTTCAATATCCACGAAATATTTCTTGTATACTGCTGATGTCAATTGTTGATTTCAATTGCGATGGAAACAAAACTTGTCATTGACTGAATATGACGTCACAATAGAGAGGCGTACATATTCAAGATTACGACTCTTTTAGTGAGCAAGCAGCCACGGGTAGGAGAGAGCTATTTGCGGACTCCGGACCGTGGCTTGAGACGATGATGGGAACATTAAGAATTAAAAGTAGAGCAAATACGGACCTCAAAAAATATCAGAGAGGTGCGATCAGGTGCAAATAAACATCTGTGACATAACTCGGTATTTAACTTAAATTTTCGGTATTTATCTCAATATTACAAACGTAAACACTGAGACATCACTCAGAATTTAATGATGTCACTCAATGCCCAAAACACAGGTATTTTACATATGAAAACCTTGGACTTATCTAGGTATATGTTTTAGTATTGTTTGATTAATTTGAGATTATGTAACGAAGGTAATACATTTATTTTAGTCCAGCTAGTGTGGTATTATTTTATGTACATGTACAAACGTATAAACAAAAGAAGTGTACACATATGGTATAATTCATAGCTGTGAAAAAAAGTATATCTAAATTGTCTGTGATTTTTATAGTGCAAATGGAACTTTGTTACATGTCGGATACTTTGAATTTTGTAAACATAATGAAATTTAATGCGACTTTTCATAATGCCATTGTGCATCTGTTATTTTACTTTTTGATCAGACACATATTTTGGGTTTCCCATATCAAAACACTGACACTACCACTACCGGTATATCCATAACTCCTCCTATACCACTGAATAAAATTTAACGATACTTTCACAGATTCTTTATCACATAATGCCATTGTGCACTTCCTATTTTCCTTTTTATCTGGACTAAGCTATTATAATGAAATGGGAGACGGGATATCATTTAGTGACCTTAGTGTCACGGTACCTCTAGTTTTGAATTGTGTATCGTACAATTTTATATGATATGAAACTATATGTAGTAAACCAGAGACCCAAAACCTGACACTTATTTTTACTTTGACATTTGATTGGGCAATAATAAAAACAAATGAAACAAATAATGAAGCAAAAAAATTTCTTCCGTCAAGATGGAAATAACTGGTGATCAGTCTTTTCCGGACTACTGGTCTTCTGTAGCTGTGGATACGCTGCTCGCTTACGCAAAACTACTATAGACCAAGTGTAAAAATTATATTCAGGCGAGTCTTTTATATTTTAATAAATAAATTAAGTTTAACCATTTATTTGGTTTCATAATCATTCATGTGTCCACTTTCAAACAACCTGAGACAGTTGAATGGTTTCCACCGTGTCATTAGATTAAGGGGCAGAATGAAACCACATATCCTTCTGTGTTCAATAATTCAGAAATGAAAAAATAAATTAAGTAGATTAAAAGGCCATTTGTACTGCTCCTTGTTGAAAAAGAACTGAGAATTAATCCTACAAGAGGTTTCGAACTTATACCAATAGCACCCTATGTAAGGAGGAAAATCTTTAAAATCATACGTCAATTTTAATTTTCATAATATTTCCAATAACGAGTTTGAGTTACCATAAGTATATGGGATTCCGAAACTACATATTAGTCCTTACAAATAATTAAAGGGTTCCAGAAAATGTTCTACCACTAAGCCTCTTACTACATTCCACACTAAAATGTTAACAGTAGTGAAGAAGAATTTTAAGTTTTGGAAATTTTGGAAAATTTGAAGTCACAACATTTTACCAATATCAACAACATAAAAACTTACGACTTTTCAACTTTATATACAACCATTTCACAATAAAATTAAAGTGCAGGCCTCGTTTTTATGGAACTCATAAATATAGTTTACCTTGTCATTGATCATTTGCAAAATAATTAATGTTAAAAATCATTCTGATTGTGTACATAATTACTCTGAAGTTTATAATAAAAAGATGCTTTAGTTTCTGATAAACAATATCTATGTACCTTTTGGGGGGCCAGATCTTCCAAAAATATGTCCGAATTCGCATAGGTACCAATTGCGACCAGTTATTAGCAGACCTATTTGTGTATTCATACGAAGCAGAAATTGTTTAAAATTTTAAACGTTACAAGAAGAAAACATATGCTGTAGCTTTCAACTCGACATTTAGATACTAGTATACCGACGGCGTATTGTCAATAAACAATGGTCATTCCCATTCTTATGTCGACACGGTGTATCTTTCAATAAAAGATATAACAGAGTCTGAAAACATTTGTTTCATATTTACATATTTTACTTGAAAAAGACGTGAATGGTAATCTAACAACAAAGCTTTGTAATTAAAAGTGATGACTTTTAACCTTTCGATCGTCAACGTCACTTACAGTGTACCGTACTTTTAAAGCAATATTTCTAAAACGAGGTAAGTATTAACAAATAAGTTTAAGAAACAAGAAAATTAACAGTCTTGTTTAAAGTTAGCATTTTTTAAGTTCGATGGTCGATACAATGACCGCGTCAGCAAATACACTCTTTCAATAGATCAAATGCTGACTGCCCTTTTTAAAAATTTTAAAATTTAAATTTCATGCCGTTATTTTTTCACTGATTTTCCATTATTTCCCGAACATGACAAGGAGCACATGATAGGTGTGACCGGTCGGCAGGTTGCTCACACCTCCATGGCACCTGATCCCACCTCGGTCCGTGTTTAGTTTGCTCCTGTTTTGTATTGCTTAGTGTACTTAAGTAATTACTGTTCGTTATCTCCTTATATTTTATTCAATAATGCTTAATTTGTGTCAAATAAAATTTGTTTAAATATACCGATATACCATGGTAATTCGCTCTCGCCGTGATCTCTGGTGAAGGAGTAGGTCACTATGAAGGCCCAATGTTTTCCATAATTCTTTTCAGGAAGTCGTTCGTATGCGTTTTATATCTATTCATTATGATGTCATATCTACAATACTGTCATGGGTATCATATTACAGAAAGATAACTTAGAACATGTCACTGTATATAAAGGATTCTGACGTCAATATGTGAATAATCTAAAAGGTATATTGCCATAAAGTACATATGTACTTTGAATTTACTCTTTAAATTAATTTTCACAAAAACATGTACGAGGATAGGCATTATTATCAATGTAATTCAATCATCTTTTTGAAAAAAAAAAGACAAATTATTTAGAAAATATGTTTTGTAAAATATTAAGTTACAAAAAAAAAAAAAAAAAAAGTAGTTAAAAATACTGGTCATTGACCTGTTTCAAATTACATCAACCTTGCATTCGAGATGCAGCACGGGGTGTTTTGAATTATCTATTCATGTATAGTTGAAAAAGGACGACAGGATGCTTTTCAGTTGCGTTTGTTATGAATCTGGGCATAGTTGAAAAGAAAAAAAAACATTAATGCGACAGATTATATTCTATTGATCAATCGGTTCTTCTAGAATATAGGGAAATATTTTCCAGATATTATATTAAAATTTTGATTTGCTTAATTAAATGTATGCTTTGAAATATGGATAAATGTGTAATTGGTACAAAAAAATGTCAAATTTTCACATACGCCTATACAGCTATATATCTCTGGGTCATCGCTCTGCGTATTTAAAACTGTTACAGTGTTTTGTGCAATTTAGCTCAAATAAGAAGCAAACAGTTGCAAAGACGATAGCTCAGTGATATATTTTCTGTGCATGATTAGGAGGAATTAAGGTTCATTTTGCTGATTTTTTTAATTTTAAATTAAACTAAAATAAACTTAATTTTTGATTCTGTTGCAGCGAACATACTAGCAGTTCTTCCGGTCTACTGAAAGTTTAATGCAATTAAATACTTTAAATTTTACTAAATACCGGTAGTCGCCCGCTAGACGCAGTGGATAGAGCGTCTCAGGACTAGATCCTTACGTCGCTGATCGAATCTCTGAGTGAAAAATTCTCGAGAGGGACGTTAAACAATAAACAATCAATCAATCGAATCCCATTGTAAGACATGGAGACCGGACCTTCAAGGTCGATCCCATGTCGCAATAGGTGCTGCCACGAAAAAATTTCTAGAGGGACTTTAAACACCAAACAAAGAATTTACTAAATACCCTATCATCTGATAGCTGTTTATTCATTATGTGAAACGATACACGTGTTATCGTAACTGTTAAGAAGGATTGATTGATTTACTGTTTGTTTGATTGTGTGTTGTTTAAAGTTCCATTCGAAATTTGTTCATTCATATAGAAACTTTACCATCTAATGGTGAAGAAGTGCATCAAATTTACACCTTTTCTCGGCATCATGCAGGCACTGAGCAATGAGGGATCTTTATCTTGTCCCATCTCCTGTGTTTTGTAGATCTACGTTTGAAATAAATCTCAGAATGGATACCGCTAACATGAACACAGCGAAAACATGACGATTTAATTTCTCGTTTATTCAGTAAAAGCCGGTCACTTCTTTTGACACATTTCAAAAGGTTTATTTTAAAGACTTGCGTATTGTATTTAAAAAACAGGAATAAACATCGTAAGGATCATGCTTTTACTTATTAAAAGATAAAATCATCAATGGGTACCAACGATGTGGAATGGGACTGGATCATTGTTCCCATGGATACAGAAAACGTGGAATGTTTTTTTCTTTTAAATCATTTCAAACTTCCCAAGATGGACTGAGTTCTATTTGTCTCAAAGTTTCAGGAATTTCTGAAATTACTGGAAACCAAGAATAGCAAAGTTCTGAAAATAAGCACAATTTCAACACATGTATAGAATTACATGTACTTACCTGGTCTTGAATATAATATCGTCTAGTTGGGGGGGGGGGGG
>PRKT01000062.1:0-16243 GCA_003671525.1 Saccostrea glomerata | reverse complement strand
TGGTCTTCTAGAATTATATCAACTGTTTTGTTAGATAAATTAAGGATACACTTGTAGGTCTATCCACGTGAAACTGGTTTGAGTAAACAAGACATCAGTGTACTTAGATGAACTCTTAATTGACAGGTGTCTACAGGTCAAGGCACTATATATATCGTCTTTAAACAAAAATCTTAACTATAACTGCGTAGAGGATCAAATTCTGAGAACATTGTTATGAACACATAGAACTTTATGTCTTCTAGACATCTCTGCGGAGAGATTTTTGCGTTTGCTCTTTCTGATATAAAAACATTTCAAGTTAAAATCCATTTAGTCTATTTTCATAAGGTCTAAGTGCATTCCTATTCTGTTAAACACAAGCCAAACTCATTCTTGTTATGAGCTTTTTAAGTAAAAAACCAGTCATTCAGACACCTTTTGTTGATCACATGGTACTATGGGATGCTCATTAATCGTTCTAAAGCAGTTCAGGGTGGAATCTTTTAACTCTAGGTGGGAAAATATTGTTAGAAAATCAAAGTACATGTGTCACACAGTCACCAAGGTCGATAGATATACATTCAGGAGATTAAGCGCACTATCAGTACCCTGGATATGCATGCTATTTACACCATCGAACGAAAATCCACCTGTCAACAATGAAATCCACCGCCAAAATCATATCAATCTTCATACTTTTTGCTACAACATTTTTGATTGGGATTTTACCACACGGATTATTGAACCTCCTGCAAAAGAAATTTCCAAAAGGAAATCGCTTACAGCAGTACATAGGCATTCTGAACTGTTTTGCAGGTGGTGTCTTTTTCGCTACAGCCATTTTGCATTTAGTGCCAGAATCGTCTGAATTATTAAAAGGCATGTTTACAATAGAATACCCAGTTTCTGGGGCGTTATCTGGTGCGGGATTTTTTCTTCTTTTGTTCATTGAGCATGTGATTGGAGTTTGCAGAGGTGGTGCTGATCATCACTTCTCTATGGAAAACAAGGAAATTGAAGTGAGTCATATTGAGCTAACAAAAGTTACAAAAAGTAAAGATGTTGGATTCACTAATGATGAGGTAGTGTTAGATAAAAGCAAAAATTTCCAAACTCCGACAGATTCAGAAAAGTTGCCAGAAAAACAAAAGAATATTGTACAAGAGGACCGTATTTTATCTAAATTAAGAGCGTTTGTTCTGCTTTTGGCATTCTCGTTCCACATGATATTTGAAGGCCTCGCTTTGGGTTTGGAACAAACGGAATCGGGAGTGTGGAGCCTTTTGGGAATTTTGGCCCTCCACAAGTGTATCGTGTCTTTTAGTGTAGGACTCCAGCTTAGTGAGAGTTTACAGAGGGTAAAGCCCGTCATTTTGTCTTTAATAGCATTCTCCTCTGTTGCGCCTGTAGGTGTCGCTATTGGTTTCCTTGTAACCGAGTACGGAGACAACGCACGCGCACAGAAAATCGCTGCCGGGGTGCTTCAGAGTCTGGCTACAGGAACGTTTTTCTATGTGACTTTCTTCGAAATCTTGCAAAAAGAATTGACAAAAGGGCATAACCTGTATAATGTGTTTTCCACTTTTCTAGGTTTTTCGGCAGTTATTGGAGTTGAATTTCAACACGATAGTGATTAGTTGCAATTTGAAAAGATTATATATATCCATATGAACAAGCTCTGACAGCGTGTGTTAGTAGAGAGTCAGATGAAATACAATGTACCCGTTACGAAAATCGAAATCTCTAGTAAGAAATTCTTGTTGTCGATCGATGGAGCGAGAGGAGACAAAAATAAATTTCGTGTCCTAGTCCGTCCGCTGCAAGGAGAGATTTATATACATGTATACGACTTTGTGAATATTCATTGTCATTTTACATATGCAGTGGACAAATGGCTTCTAGGTGTGAAAAAATCAGAATATGAGCCTGAAATATGGATTCAATCAAATTATTACTCATTCTTGAAATGAGCAGTCATGTACATGATATATATTAAATGTTAGAAAAAGTATACACTGTATCAAGAACTTAATTTCTTTCTGGTGATACTAGAGGTACTAGGAGCAACGAGCTCACTAAATGATATCCCCGCTTTCATATGATTATAATGACAAAAGTCCCTGTTTTGCTCTTGGAGGTCTAAAATATGTGTCAGATCAAAAAGTAAAATATGAGGTGCACAGTGGCTTTATGTAATAAAAAAAATTGCAAGGTATCATTAAATTTTATTCAGTGGTATTGGAGGAGTTGCGGATAAGAGATGGGTATTCTTCAATATTATAGAAAAAATGGTAGCGTCAATGTTTAGCTCTGGAAAACCGAAAATATGTGTCCGATCAAAAGTAAAATAGGAGGTGCATTATATAGAACAAAGATTTTGTGAAAGTTTCATTAAATTTCATTCAGTGGTATAAGAGGAGTTGCAGATAAGAGATGGGTACCCCAAAGGGCAACAGACCAACGCCCATCTTTTATCCGCAACTCCACTTTAAACACTGAATGAAAGAGCTAACGAACCATCGGAATGTGCCTTAACTAAAAAAAAAATAATGAGAATTTCAATAAAGATAGTGCAGACTTGTAGCTTTTCATAACTGTTTTCCGTTTTTAGATACCTATAATACTTTTTCAGAGAGAGATTTGACAGTATGGCATTGTTGAATGAAATTTACATGAGGAACGTCGTTATTTGTAACGTAACGTCATAACATCGTGAAAAATCCTTTGCAATAGAACATTCTATACTGTAACTGTAACCCCAGAGCCTTACAATAGTTCTTTCAGAAATCTGTACATGTAATTTTAAAGGTATTTACATATACATTGTCACTGCATTATATAGCATATTATTATCTGATATAATAATTTCTGAAAAGTTTTTAAATTTCGTGACTGGATAGTGGATAAATTAATTGTTACATTTTTTCCCAGTACAAAGTGAATCCCAGCCCGGGCAGTATGTTTTGTGTATGTGACGAACCCCGATTTATTCGTGCATTTTGATAACGAAATATATGTCTCGCAGACTTCGTGAAGTTTTAAAGAAAAACGGTAGAAAATTTTTTGTAAGTAACAGATGAATTTGATTTCAAAGACAAGTACTAGTATTTATAGAGTGTAGCCCTAAATACGAGTTTTTCTAGTTATACCATATCATAGTTCCTAGAAATTATAGATATATATTTCTTTTATTTGATTCAGATTTTATGACGAGATCAAAGTTTAATTCTTCACATAAAAGTCAATGAATATACACATATGTTCTTAGTTTTCAACATGACCCCCCCCCCCCTTTCAGAACTAATTAAATATGATCAATTTTGATTTAAATTTAACAATCACGGTTTATTATTTATTACACTTAAAATTTTGTTGTTTCACATATACCGGTATAATTAACAAACTTTTGTGTACAATAGTTATTGATGTTAGGCTATATAGACTTTCACAGATACATAATACATTTAATGGTGCACCTCCTGTTAACTTAAGTTGGTCTGCCACTTATTTCGGGTCTCACAGAACAAAACATGAACTGCCATTATTATCAAATGGGAGGTGGTCCGAGTATCATATAATGAGCTCAGTGCTCGTATTACCTCTAGTAATATCTTAAAATTTGTTTGCAGTCGATTTGAGGCTTTGCATCAATTTACCTAGCTACAAGTATCACTTAACACCTTTTAACTGCTGTATCTCACTGGTTATTCTATTTAAAGTGGGCAGGCCTACATGTATTCTCTTTAGAGAAGTGGACAGGCTTTCGCCTACATCCACTTAAGCCAGTCCACTTCTCTAAAGATGCACAGTCGAGCCTGTCCACTTATAGAACTGTAAAGAGAATACTCACTGGTCAATGTAAACAATAAGGCCACTTTAAGTCGTCAAAAAATTAATTAATGTTGGCCAGTTAAAGTCTTCTGTAACATGTGTTTCTTGGGGGAAAATCAGCAATGTATTATACTGTATTTCTAGTCAATCACTGTAATAAAAAGATCCGGAAGTTTTTAAGTCAAGTGATATAGGTTTTTCTCTTTCCTTACCGGAAGTGGATAAATTGCGGGAAGATAATCGTTATGAAAACATAAACAAATTTATTTTAGAAAAAAGTACTCGTAAGCTTGACAAATACTTTATTCGATTTTTGTGTTGATACAGCTTAATTTTTTGTTATGGAAAAGTGTCTATGAATAAGCTACTGATGATTATTAGGCCTACTTATCGGATTTGTTCTGGCAAAAATTGAAAAATTCCAGTCATGGCTGTGTCACTAGATGAGGAAAATTGGATACAAGAAGAAATAGAAAAGCATAAAATTCAGATAAAAGCAGGTATTGTCACACTATTGTGAAATACATATTTCCCTGATTTGATCATGCCCCCATCTAACTATTAATTATGATTATATTCATCTTTAACAAGTAAAATACAGGTCAAGCACAATTTCTTGATTAAGCTAGGCCATATATATCATGTATATAGTTATATAAGTTATGTATAGCTTTATTAAGCAATTGAAAATAACTTTATAAAGTTATTTATTTGCAGTTTTCCACAAAAATGTTTTTTTGTTAGAAATAAACAAAAAGTCGCAATCATTTCTTCATGAATATGTAAATTCATTTGTTTTAGCATCTGTGGAGGTTGGTGATTTATCAGGAAATAGCAATAAAAATTTCAACATTTGACTTGTAATTGAGTTATCACGATGTGAAGTTGTGTGATTTTTTCGGAATTGAGAAATTTCCATCAAATTCTCACATTCAAAACAAGATTTAGATATGGCCGCACGCAAACAACACGATAAAAATTTAAAAGATTGTTTAAAATGGCACAATAAATTATTTCCCAGCGTATCATTCTGTTGTTTGCATGCGGCCACCATGAAAAATATATAAAACGATGTTTTTTTTAGGCCGATTTTGATCGCTTCCGGTTTCGGTTTTTATATTCAGACGTAAACAACAGGTGAAAAAAGTTGGAGGAAACAGAAAATGTGACAGTAGATTTTCCGAAGTTCTAACCATTTAACAGGGGATTGTTTAAAATGGCACAATAAATTATTTCCCAGAGTATCATTCTGTTGTTTGCATGCGGCCACTATGAAAAATATATAAAACGATGTTTTTTTAGGCCGATTTTGATCGCTTCCGGTTTCGGTTTTTATATTCAGACGTAAACAACAGGTGAAAAAAGTTGGAGGAAACAGAAAATGTGACAGTAGATTTTCCGAAGTTCTAACCATTTAACAGGTAGGGATGAATTGAAAATCAGAGCAATTGTAATTTTACATGCACTGTTCAAAATTAAATCCCCTCCTATACTTATAAATAATAGAAGATTCGACATGACAGACTCCGCTAACTCCATGAACTCGGGGGGGACGGTAATCATGTCAAACAGTTGAGAATAGAAAATGTGTATCTCAAATATATCAAACAGGAACACAACATGCTATCTTCTTTCAAAGAAAAAAATAGATTATAAAAAAAATGATTTAATCATCGATTCTTTTTGATTTAGGCCCTAATATTTATGATTCATGAACCCGGCCTCGATCGGTCGGTTGATCTGCATGATTAGCCGCGTTTTTTCAGTTGTGAAAATCTTTACATATACGGCATTAAAATATAAATATACTACATTTCTAGGTTGGTGTTTATAGCATATTTTTCTGTCTGAGTACAAATACAACCGAGTCTAGCGTTTGTGTATTCAAGTTCAATATAAAAGACCTTACCCTGGAACCTGTGTACTTTGTGTAAATGTATGGTGTGCTATAACAGTCAAAAATAAAAAAAAAATGCTGAGATTTTTTTCTTTTTTTTTCCATATGTTAAACCGTTAAAGAAATAAAAAAAAATTGCTTCTTAAAAAAAGCCTAACATCACTAAATCTAATTAATGTTTTTTGCAGAATAAACAATATAAATGAAATACAACCGAGTCTAGCGTTTGTGTATTCAAGTTCAATATAAAAGACCTTACCCTGGAACCTGTGTACTTTGTGTAAATGTATGGTGTGCTATAACAGTCAAAAATAAAAAAAAAATGCTAAGAGTTTTTTTTTTTCTTTTTTTTCCATATGTTAAACCGTTAAAGAAATAAAAAAAAAATTGCTTCTTAAAAAAAGCCTAACATCACTAAATCTAATTAATGTTCTTTGCAGAATAAACAATATAAATTCTTTCTATTTTTCTTGTGGGAACAATGTATTTTTGTTGTTTTTTAACTTCTTAATTACAATATTATTAATGTAAAATTTAACTATTGCAAGTATTAAAAAAAAATAATTAGATTACCTTGGAATATTATAAATTCATTTAAATCACCATTTAAATGAAAAAGAAATGTTACAAGGTTCATCTTTTTTTGTTTTAATTTAAAGTACCCAATAATGTCCTTGCCTCAGATTTTATTCAGGCCTCGGTCAACCAATACCTGACCAGGTCTGTATAGTCACGAGTAGACCTCATTAAACGTCAATAATTGTATAATATTTTATATAACAAAAAATTGTATGAGATCAACGATGTACGATATATATAAACAAGTAAAAAAAACCTGTTTCTTTTGATTTCAAAATTGTTCAAATCAGCCGATTTTTTTAGTTTGTTGTCTGTGGTTTAGGTTGACCCAAATTAAAAGAACAACATCATGCAAAAATAAGCACAATTTCTTTTTTTTAATCAAATATGAGCAGGTCTACAACTTCCTTAATATTCTATTTAGTTTATTATAAAGTTTGTACACTTGCTGGGAAGGAACAATTTGACAGTCCCATATTCAGGTAACTATCATGGATTTACTGGTCTTAAGACATTTTTAAAAAGATTTTTTCCGCTATATATTCCAAGTTAAGCCTCAGAGGTCATGGTTTGAAGAAAGATGAATCTAAACTATGTAAAGAAAGTTTCGCATAAGGCCCTGTGCTTCCCCAGAAAATAAAATTTCAAAGAAAGCCAGTATATTTACACTGATCTTGAATGATGGCGTTATCATTTTTTAAAAAACCTGAGTTTCCACTTCCCAAGGACGAGCTGACTTTGGCCAAATCCTTCTGAAGAGTTTTAAAAAGGATGTACAACAGAAAAATGGTGTCTGTCAGAACCTTATGAATTCCTTACAAAAGATTGTTTTGAAATGTTCTCAGTTCTAATGCAATGCCGGAAATAAGGTTTAACTGAAGAAAACCCAATAAAATGCTCAATCAATTATCAATCCAACTTTTCAACAGCTGATTTGTATTTATAGGAGTAGTAAACGTTTATCAAACATATATATTTTTTAATATTCTACCTAATTTCTATCTACAGTTTATAACAGGAACAACATTTTATCATAATGCAAGAGAGATAAGCAAAAATACTTCTTTATCTTCTTTCTTCTTTCTATACACAAATAAAAAATACCTTTGGATAATAAAAAATATATATTTAAGCAGCGGTTTATATTACAAATACAAACTAACCATTTAACAATTTAACCTTTGAAAAATGTTATCTAGGAAGACTGCTAGATAGAAGTCGCTGTTCCTTACTTAAAATAAATAAAATTTCAAATTATCTTGACTTATTTAAATGATAACATTACAACAACAACAGAGAATAAACATGGATATGTATGAACTTTGTTAATAAGTAAAAACCGTCCTCTCATTAACAGGAGACCATAACCTAAATATTTTCACTCAACCTCAATCCTCCATCGAATTCATGTTCTTCTTCGCCCTGTAACTATAGTCCTGCTGGACACGTTATTACAGGTGAGGTAAATATAGTGAATAATGAGGGGGGGGGGGGGGGGATGACCTTTGCTTTTGGACGTGTGCAATAGTAATGTTTTCAAGTCCTGACGCTGTTTAAATTGTTTTGTCATTTTTTGGAGGGGAGGGGGTATACATGACTGCCGGGGTTTCAATCATTTCTTTCTTATTTTTTATTGAATCAGTGTAATGTTATATGTTCTTTGTTTTGTGGTCTTCTAGAATTATATCAACTGTTTTGTTAGATAAATTAAGGATACACTTGTAGGTCTATCCACGTGAAACTGGTTTGAGTAAACAAGACATCAGTGTACTTAGATGAACTCTTAATTGACAGGTGTCTACAGGTCAAGGCACTATATATATCGTCTTTAAACAAAAATCTTAACTATAACTGCGTAGAGGATCAAATTCTGAGAACATTGTTATGAACACATAGAACTTTATGTCTTCTAGACATCTCTGCGGAGAGATTTTTGCGTTTGCTCTTTCTGATATAAAAACATTTCAAGTTAAAATCCATTTAGTCTATTTTCATAAGGTCTAAGTGCATTCCTATTCTGTTAAACACAAGCCAAACTCATTCTTGTTATGAGCTTTTTAAGTAAAAAACCAGTCATTCAGACACCTTTTGTTGATCACATGGTACTATGGGATGCTCATTAATCGTTCTAAAGCAGTTCAGGGTGGAATCTTTTAACTCTAGGTGGGAAAATATTGTTAGAAAATCAAAGTACATGTGTCACACAGTCACCAAGGTCGATAGATATACATTCAGGAGATTAAGCGCACTATCAGTACCCTGGATATGCATGCTATTTACACCATCGAACGAAAATCCACCTGTCAACAATGAAATCCACCGCCAAAATCATATCAATCTTCATACTTTTTGCTACAACATTTTTGATTGGGATTTTACCACACGGATTATTGAACCTCCTGCAAAAGAAATTTCCAAAAGGAAATCGCTTACAGCAGTACATAGGCATTCTGAACTGTTTTGCAGGTGGTGTCTTTTTCGCTACAGCCATTTTGCATTTAGTGCCAGAATCGTCTGAATTATTAAAAGGCATGTTTACAATAGAATACCCAGTTTCTGGGGCGTTATCTGGTGCGGGATTTTTTCTTCTTTTGTTCATTGAGCATGTGATTGGAGTTTGCAGAGGTGGTGCTGATCATCACTTCTCTATGGAAAACAAGGATATTGAAGTGAGTCATATTGAGCTAACAAAAGTTACAAAAAGTAAAGATGTTGGATTCACTAATGATGAGGTAGTGTTAGATAAAAGCAAAAATTTCCAAACTCCGACAGATTCAGAAAAGTTGCCAGAAAAACAAAAGAATATTGTACAAGAGGACCGTATTTTATCTAAATTAAGAGCGTTTGTTCTGCTTTTGGCATTCTCGTTCCACATGATATTTGAAGGCCTCGCTTTGGGTTTGGAACAAACGGAATCGGGAGTGTGGAGCCTTTTGGGAATTTTGGCCCTCCACAAGTGTATCGTGTCTTTTAGTGTAGGACTCCAGCTTAGTGAGAGTTTACAGAGGGTAAAGCCCGTCATTTTGTCTTTAATAGCATTCTCCTCTGTTGCGCCTGTAGGTGTCGCTATTGGTTTCCTTGTAACCGAGTACGGAGACAACGCACGCGCACAGAAAATCGCTGCCGGGGTGCTTCAGAGTCTGGCTACAGGAACGTTTTTCTATGTGACTTTCTTCGAAATCTTGCAAAAAGAATTGACAAAAGGGCATAACCTGTATAATGTGTTTTCCACTTTTCTAGGTTTTTCGGCAGTTATTGGAGTTGAATTTCAACACGATAGTGATTAGTTGCAATTTGAAAAGATTATATATATCCATATGAACAAGCTCTGACAGCGTGTGTTAGTAGAGAGTCAGATGAAATACAATGTACCCGTTACGAAAATCGAAATCTCTAGTAAGAAATTCTTGTTGTCGATCGATGGAGCGAGAGGAGACAAAAATAAATTTCGTGTCCTAGTCCGTCCGCTGGGAATTGTATTCAAACATTCAAAAATTTAATAATATATGATTGAGAAACCTTTTTACTACTAATTAAAAAATTGTCTCAAAATCCCCAAAAACCGGTAAAGTTTGACATCTGGGTATTACACAGTGTATTAAATCACTTCCTGTGTATAGGGATTCAGAGACAGATGAGCACAGGTAGACTGCTAGCTCCCAAGGCATTCACACCTGTACAAAATAAGCCCCTCCCTCACCTGGAATTTACCACTCTGTAATAATATCTCTGCCTTTAAGTAAGAGGTAACAGACACCAGGTGATCAGAAAAGCTTACTACCTTTTAGTTCAGGTAACAAACCTTGAGTGTTCTCATGATATCTGACACCAGACAGGTGAGATAACAAACTTTGAGTGTTCTCATGATATCTGACACCAGACAGGTGAGATAACAAACTTTGAGTGTTCTCATGATATCTGACACCAGACAGGTGAGATAACAAACCTTGAGTGTGTTTATAATATCTGACACCAGACAGGTGAGATAACAAACCTTGAGTGTTCTCATGATATCTGACACCAGAAGGGTAAGAGAACAAACTTTGAGTATTCTCATGATATCTGACACCAGACAGGTGAGATAACAAATCTTGAGTGTTCTCATGATATCTGACACCAGACAGGTGAGAAAACAAATCTTGAGTGTGTTCATGATATCTGACACCAGACAGGTGAGATAACAAACCTCGAGTGTTCTCATGATATCTGACACCAGACTGGTGAGATAACAAATCTTGAGTGTTCTCATGATATCTGACACCAGAAAGGCGAGATAACAAACCTCGAGTCTTCTCATGATATCTGACACCAGACTGGTGAGATAACAAACCTTGAGTATTCTCATGATATCTGACACCAGACAGGTGAGAAAACAAATCTTGAGTGTGTTCATGATATCTGACACCAGACAGGTGAGATAACAAACCTCGAGTGTTCTCATGATATCTGACACCAGACAGGCGAGATAACAAACCTTGAGTGTTCTCATGATATCTGACACCAGACAGGCGAGATAACAAACCTCGAGTCTTCTCATGATATCTGACACCAGACTGGTGAGATAACAAATCTTGAGTGTTTCATGATATCTGACACCAGACAGGTGAGATAACAAATCTTGAGTGTGTTCATGATATCTGACACCAGACAGGTGAGATAACAAACCTTGAGTGTTCTCATGATATCTGACACCAGACAGGTGAGATAACAAACCTTGAGTGTTCTCATGATATCTGACACCAGACAGCACTGGCGCTCCATAAGGTTCTCCAAATACCTGTTGTACAAAGAAAAGGAACAGCTAATTATAAAAGATGCAACTCTAGAGAAAAGATGTATTTATCAATACAAAAATAATAAACAGTACATCTGTGACACAAACATCCATAGTTAACAATCATTTTTCTTATTTGAAAAAAAAAATTACTTAACAAATTTACAAATCACCCCCTTTTTGGTGTAATTCTTAACCCCAGGGTGAGAGGTCAGATGCAGTTGAGTTTTTTGACACTTTACTATTCTTGTAATTTTTATTTATCTTTTGATATATGACATAAATATCATTCAAGAAAGGATAAGACTCTTCAATGTAATATCTTTGACACCCCCCTCCCCCGACTTTTTTCATAACTCCAGTACATGTACGCTTTGGTTCAAGTTTGGTCTACTCGTGACTATACAGACCTGGTCAGGTATTGGTTGACCGAGGCAGAAGGCAGAAAGCTTATTACTCCGCTTGACGTTAATTTTAAAATATGTTCAATTTGAAGCAATTTTTTCATTTTTGAGAAAAAAATTGTCTTATTGTCTGAAGTGATATTAAATCATAAAGAGTGATGCTTATTCTTACCTATCCTATACGATGGACAGTTTACGATTTTTATAAAGCGGTTTATAAAGCGTAAACTGCTTGCATGCCCCAAGTTATGTTAAATCGTATAAGATAGGTTTAAATAAGCAGCATTCCAAAAAAGGACACTAGAGAAAAGAATGTTCCATTTTTTTTTTAATTTAGTTAGTTATAGTCTTAGATTTTTTCTTTGCAGATCTATGAAGCTTATGTATGAAATATGTTGTTAATAAACAATACTCAAGCTAAGAAGTTATTCAAACAATATAATTCAGGAGCAGAGCAAACTTAGAAAGTAAAAACATCAGAGGTGGGATCAGGTGTCATTGAGGAAAGAGTATCTCATGCCGTGTGTCCACATATCTCTTAATGATAGATTTTATTTTTTGTAAAGGTCATTTTATTGGCTATACCACTAGCAAAGTTATGACCTTCAACAAAACTGTTGATATAATTTTCCATCAACGTGCTTCTCAATACTTTTACTTGTCTTAGAAAATACTCTATTCGTTAAGAAACAATGATGGTCTTACTTTTCTTATTCCTCAAACGAGGACCACATCATATATGAATAGTTATTTCCCATCTACAATTAAATCACGGAATAGTTTACCGTATCATATTAGGAGTTTACCAACACTATCTTCTTTCACAAATGCCATTTAAAAGACTCAGAAAACCTAGTTAGATTTTAATCATGGAAATCGTAGTCAAAATATTATTCATTGTCAGCTAAGAAATAATGCTAGTAATTGAAATGGTGATGAACAGAAATATTATATTAGTGATAGTTCAAAATGTGAAAAATGTGGTTTTCATACAGTAAATTCACATCATTTTTTCTTTGAATGCCCATGTTATGTTGAGCAAAGAAATACTCTTTTAAATTGTATATCCAGTATAGACCTGCAACATCCTGTATCTCTAAATCTTTTATTATTTGGTGATAGTAATATTTCTCAAGCAAAAATTATGAAATTATTTGATTGTGTTCATACATACATATAACAAACCAAACGGTTTCATAAATGAAGTGAAACTATGAAATATTTATTCCAGTTCTTGTCTAACTCAAATACACATCCATTGTATGTTAATAAATTGCTGTATTCTCATAATTTGAATTTTTCCTCTCATTTCCACATAAACCGGTATTAATTTTTTTCCCCCTTCTTTTTTTTCTCTAATGTATTTTTTTTGTACTTCCTCCTAAATTCTATTCAACTTTGTGCCAGTTATATATAATTTATTGGTGATATATGAACCTGTTAATACATGTGTATTTATTAACCTTGTACCTATGGAGAGGGCTTATATAGACTGTGCCTGCTGCCCAATCCTTTTATGTATTTACATAATAAAATATGTTCAAATCAAAATACTCTACAACGTGTATAGTATGCATATGAAGACCTACTTCATCTCTTCATGAAGGGAAATTCAATTTCTCTAATATAAGCTTAAAAATACAACCGACTTATAAGCGGACCGACTTATAGGCGAGTATATACAATAAATTGACTCAATAGGAAGGAAAATTGGACAACTGAATAAAAATCACAATATATGGACAAAATATGAGTATGATTGCAATAGAATACCTGACTGAAACAGGTGACCTAAGAATCAATCAATTAAATTATTTTGAATTTTATTTTTTTTTAAACCTGTATTCAGCATGTAAGTAAATGTGAGCTATCACTTAGCAGTACAAGAACATTAATTCTTAAAAATTTTTTTTAGAGCAAGAACTTGCCATACATACTCATGCTCAGGTGTTTTGTGGGGGGCATCTCCCTCCCCAATCTCTGGGTGCTGGAACAACTCGGCAACCATCAACTCACTCCTCTCTAACCTACAAATTATATTACCTAATAAAAATGAGCATTAGGAGGGTGTAATAAATTATAATCTACTGCATCTTTTATGATTGTCACATTCAAAACGAAATGCTTTATATCAGAATGCTCCTGAATTCAAGACTGAAGAAATTGTGGAATGAAATTGGTATAAGAATTGAACAGTTACTGCATAGTTGTACACTTTCTTTAGTTTCAGAGGTGCTAAAACTCCTTAATATGAAAATTTTCCGTGAAGAAGACAACATAACTATATGCGTGTTTGATTAAAATTGATCTATTAATTTATCAGCTAATACATGTACCTCTTATTGAATAGATTTATCCTTTCCCTGAACATGGTCTGTTCAAACAAATCCTCAAGTTTCTGAGACACCCTAATAGAAGTTAAAATAATACAACATAATAAAAGGAAATCAACTCACAAAAGTATATTATTATGTAAATGATGGGGAATCTTCAGATCTCAATCAAAAAAATCTTCACTGAGTGTCAATCATTAATGTAGCATCATGCTAAATTTTCTGTGGTAAACTTATTGATAAGGCCATCTTTAGTAAAATAATGTTTTGTTTTCCTCTCCCGAATAAGGGTAAAATTTTTAGATAGTGGGGAAAATTTTTTTTTCCAGAAATGTTGACTGGACAAGAGGAATATTGTGTCCTGCAATGTAAAAATAAGTTCTGATCTGGGCAAATTTTAGTAAGTCAGCACTGGGGGATTTAGAGAAGGGGGGAGGGGCCCCTTTTTGTGTCCAAAACACACAAGATTTAATAAATCATCTTTTTTTGTGACTGTGGGTCCCCATCCTCGCAAACCATGGCCAAAATGTACGTTCCTCTCCCATCTGGCCGTGGTTGATTGAAGAGAGAATTCTTTTTAGCTCATTTAAATATTGACCAATGCGAGTAAAGCATAGTCAGATTATGAACTTTATCGCACTCTTTCAATATCCAATCACAGTGTAGGAAATATTTCTTGTATACTGTAAACGTCAGTTGTTGATTTCGATTGCTATGGAAACAAAACTTGCCACTGACTGAATGTGACGTCACATTAGAGAGACATAAATATTCAAGATTACGACACTTTTTGTGATCAAGCAGCGAGCTATATGCAAACTCCGGACAGTAGCTTGAGACGATGGTGGGTCCCTACCATACCCCAAACTGAAAGGCCCTCCCCTATCAAGATTCCTGGATCTACCACTGGTCGGTTGGGAGAGGGCCACCAAATAATTCTCTAAAGATGGCCTAAACAGTTATCATACATGTAATTCATTATGTTTTTTATATCGGCTTCATTGATGTGAGAACAATCTGACAGGAAAAGATAATTTCATTTATTTCAAGAAGTACTGTATAAAAGTAAAACTGTTTAGTTCAGTTGTAACTTTAAAATGATAGAATAGAGAAAAGTCAATTAGAATATAAATATATACACTTACTTGTCATTCAGATTTTGAAATGTATGTTCAAATAATTACACAACAGTAAAGATTTAAAACATATGATTATCTATGAAATTCAGAAGGGCCATGTACAGGTAGTTAACTATCACATCATTGAGCATTGACAAAAGGTTGATGGCAAGATAATGCAATAGGGTGATAACTATGAAGCAATGGTGCTGTAGCGCGACGACGATGATCTGAGGGCACAACAATGCCAAAAAGCAATAGCAAAGACACAACAGTACAATGATGATGAAGCAATGTTCACAATTGGTTCATTTTGCTAAACACCATCCTTATCGCATTGTTGCATCATCACATCATGATGCTATTTTGCATCCTCATTTCATTGTCATCACACAATCACTATTCCTCCTATACCACTGAATAAAATTAAATGATACTATCACAGAATCTTTAATACATAATGCCACTGTGCACCTCCTATTTCACTTTTTGATCTGACACATATTTTGGGTCTCCAAGAGCAAAACATGAACTTCGCCATTATTTGGGAGACATGGGGCACAGTGTATCATTTAATGAGCTCATGCAGTGCACACAGTACCTGTAGTTTTCGTGGGAATCGTTTTATAAAAGGGAGATGAAAAATAAATATGATTTATATTAGTTTAACTAGAGATACAGTGAGGTCTAATATATTATAAGCTCACTAAATGATACCTCCGCCTACTATATATAATATATACTATAGCTTGAAGAGCATTACTTGATCAGAATTCCAACATGTATCCTCTTCCCCATCTACCATATGTCGTGGTCCATAATTTTTTATGGCTCTATTCAGCACTGAACTAACTCTGCAAAAAATAGTGTAATATTGGTGTATTTAATATCTATTGAGTTCGAATTTACTCGTGGCATTTTCAAAGTGGGCTAGCGTTTGTCTCTTCATAAACTAACTTTAAACTTCTTATAAAAAATGAAGTGCTTTATGGGTTATACTTACTTCAAACTAGTGTCCTTGTTGGTTAAAATGCTTGTCATCATTAAAGTTTTACATCGATCTTTTCGTAAACAAGTTTCATGCTTTTTAGGAAGCGGTAAACTTGGTACTCGTAACGCACTCGGAGCTCCTCGGATGGCTCTTACCTCGCTAGCCTTAGTACATAAGTCATCGAACCTCATGCCTCACCGGATATATTAAAAGCAATATTCTTGAAATAAAAGTCATTTCTAATAAAAAAAAATTATCGTAAACTATGAAGTATTCAATTATCCATGAATCATGCACACCCTCCATTGGCGTCGGAAGAAAATTAAAAGGGGGG
>PRKT01000061.1:1818985-1849830 GCA_003671525.1 Saccostrea glomerata | reverse complement strand
AATGGATTATAAATGTACAAAACAAGATATTTAATCTTGCATATGAATTAATTTTAAAAGATTATCTGTTCAAACAAATTTTACTATGTTTTCTTAACAGGTCGGAAGGTTGACAGGTCGACGGGTTGACAGGTCGAGAAGTCGACATGTAGACAGGTCGACGGTCGACAGGTAGGCAGGTCGACGGGTTGACAGGTAGACATGTTTATTTAAATATGCAATTCTGTTGACCTGTCAACATGTCGTCATAGATTTGGATTGTCAAATGGAGATGCATACATCTTACTGTTATCAGACATTGTGCATATAAAAAGAGAATGGAAATTACATTTTTAGGCATTCAATGTCCATGTACATGTATCTTATGATATGAGTGAACCCCCCCCCAACCCTTAAGATGATACTTGTAGTGATATAACTAAATAAATATACATTGAATTATAAAAAAAAACTGTCGACCTGTCGACCTGTCAAATTGTAAAAAAAAATTAAAAATTGTGTTGTTATTTTAGTTCTATTCATGGTCTGTCGACCTGTCGACCTGTCAACCTGTCTACCTGTCTACCTGTCTACCTGTCTACCTGTCGACCTGTCAAATTGTAAAAAAAAAAAAATTGTGTTGTTATTTTAGTTCTATTCTTGGTTTTTATTTTACTAAATTATTTCAATCAAAGTGCTTGTAAATATTCATTAAAAAGTAATTTGCATTTATTGTTTTGTACATATATTTATATAAGAATACAATTGATATAATCATACATGAATATTTATGATCTTTCAAAAATATTATAAAAACAAAACCGATTTATTGCAGATTATGTGGATGGGACTATTTTCGTCTTATTTTGTACATTATAAGACGAAAAAAGTTCCATTTTTTTCCTCGTAAGAATATATATTGTCCTCGGAACATCTGGGTCTATGTGTGAGGACAGAAACTCCTGTTCCAATTCACTGTACCAGTATGAAAACTGTCTGAAAACACACGATACAGCAGTCGGAAACAGAATTGATACTTTGGAAACGGAGGTGAAAAAACTAAAAGAAGGTATGTTTTATTGAATATCAAAATTAGTAGAATTTAATTTAATTTAAATTTTACGGAAGTATTTACTCAATTAATCAATACTTTGTTGTGTGCATGCTATCTGACAAATGGAGAGGGATTGGCATACGTTATGTACGTTGGGAGAGAATCATTAGTTAAAGATTAGAAATCTCTCTTACTTCTGTTGGAAGTTTGTTCATGTTTTCTCTTTAAATATTTAAGACTCATGGCGGGAGATTATAAAAGTCATGTATTTTTAATTAGATGATTTTCTATGACAAGTAGCAAACTTTGTTTTTTAGGTCTGTGTTTTGCACTGCATCTGATTTGTATTGTTTTACGGACTTTCGAGCTTGAATACTATTCGCTCTCTCATATATTTCATTGATTATGTTACTGATTTTCTTCTTTTCAATAGCTGCTACGCCTCTGGTCTCAATTTTTGCCGGTCTTAAAGCCGATTTCCAGTTGGTCACAGGACACTTGACGTTTGACCATATGTTGCTTAACGAGGGTCATGCTTACAACTGCTCAACTGGTGTGTTTACCTCCCCCGTGCACGGCGTCTACTCCTTCACGCTCACCATAGGAATGCCCACCCCAGCATCAGCCAAAGATTACCTTCGACTGCGTATAATGAAGAACAAAGAACGTGTGGGTTACTTGTATATCGAGTGGGAGGGCATGTGGCTGAAGAGGTCAGAGGTCACCATTGTCGAGCTCTTTTGATGTTTCGGAGGTCCGTGTTTGCTCTGCTCTTATTTTGCATTGTTTTATGAACTTTGAGATTGAATACTGTTCGTTATCTCCATATCCTTCTTACACATAGCTTTATCTAAAATCAAAACAAATAATAAGCGCTTATTTTGGCGCCACAGGGCATAAAGTTTTACTTTTTTATGCACTGTAAATGCGTCCTTCACAAAAATAATTTTAAAAGTATTTTCCTCATATATTTTTTGTTCAAATAAATTATTTGAACAAACAGTCTTTCATCTTAAAAAACACATTAAAATTTGTGACAAGACATGAAGATATTTTAATTTTTTACAGACACATAATTTTTTGCCCTTGTCAAACACATTTTTACGAACTGAATGACAGCAATAAATTTAAATATCCTAGGAGAAAACTGAAATTCTTTTCAAAATGAGAACAGTTGTCATATTTTCTAGAACAATATAGCGTTAATTTTGAAAGGAAAATAAACAAGCAATTAATATCATGAGTGTTTAATAACAAAATTAAACTTTCAGTGATTGAATTTATAAATCTATTATATAAGTTTTTTCACAGATTTCTTACTGATAACGTTACGGTTGTCATAATCCAGGTTTCGTGCCTAAGTGAGCATTAAAGCCTTTTATTCACAGCTGCTCTTGCCGATTAAGAATCCTGAGAAGTGAGAGTGATGGGAAGTTCCTGCTATTGTTGTGAATCCTGCCGGAGCAGTGTCAATCTGGACGTAAACTTGGTCTCCATGGCGGAGCTCGACAATGGTGACCTCTGACCTCTTCAGCCACATGCCCTCCCACTCGATGAACAAGTAACCCACGACATCTTTGTTCTTCATTATACGCAGTCGAAGGTAATCTTTGGCTGATGCTGGGGTGGGCATTCCTATAGTGAGAGTAAAGGAGTAGACGCCATGCACGGGGGAGGTAAACACACCAGATGAGCAGTTGAAAGCATGCCCTTCGTTAAGCAACATATGGTCAAAGATAAGTTTTCCTGTGGCTACCTGGACATCGGCTTTAAGTTCGGCAAAGAATGAGATCAGGGGCGTGGCAGCTATTGTAAGAACAAAATCAGTGACCAAATATGATATTAATCAACGGAATAAATGGAGATACCGAACAGCTCAAAAATCCTTAAAACAATATAAATCAGATGCAGTGCAAACACGGACCTAAAAATTAAAGTCTGTTACTGCTCATATATAAAATTATTTGAATACATTAATTAAAAAGTACATAGTTTTAAGAATCTCCCGCTATTAGTCTTTTTAAAATGATGAAAGAGAAAACATAAACAGACTTCCAACAGAAGGAAGAGAAATTTTTAATCTCTAACTAATGATTCTCTCCCAACATACATAACTTATACCAATCCCTTTCCATTTGTCAGATAGCATGCATGCAACAAAGTATGGATTGATTGAGTAACTATATATTGTTTTACGTCCCGTAAAAATTAAATTAAATTCTAATAATTTTTATATTCAATAAAGCATACCTTCTTTTAGTTTTTTCACCTCCGTTTCCAAAGTATGAACGCTGTTTGCCACTCCTGTATCGTGTGTTTTCAGACAGTTTTCATACTGGTACAGTGAATTAGAGCAGGAGTTTCTATCCTCACACATAGACCCAGATGTTCCGAGGACAAAGAGACCCAATACAACATAGAGAAGACACATGTCTAAAATTTTATTCTGTCGAATTCAGTCAGACGTCTGTTTGGTATAAACTATAAACAGTCTCTTATATAGGACTCATACATTGCAACGCAGTTTTAATAATTGTTTTTTATACGGTTAACAGCTCCTTAAGAGGCAAATTTCAGATGATTAAGCAATTTCAAGCAAGACTAATACAATAGTTAAGACTTTTTTGTAAAAATAATAATTCCATATTAGGTAATGTGGACAAAAAGAAGCAATTATAAAATTATAACCTTTCGCTGCACAGGAATTTTTACTTGTAGGAAAAGGAGTCAAGTATACTGTCCTTGGACTTGCTAGTTGGAGTCAAAATTCAGTGTACCAGTCCTTCCAGTCCTTACATTATCATAAATTGCATTACGGGCAGATGATACAAGCAAAAATTTATTTAAAAAAATGAAAATAACCACTTTAGTCAGGATAACATAAAAAATGAACAAGTTTAACCTCATATATTTATAAAAAAAGAAAGAAAAAAAGCATTATTCAAAGTTTCAACAAAGTTTGATTTGAGCGACAAAAATTGCATCGATTAATAAGAAGGGTTTGCAGAGATGTACAATCCTTAACTTCCTAGAAAGTAATATAGCTTTTTATTTCCTAGGTTGTAGCGCTGGTTATTGTGTACTATTATAACTTTACATGGACATGGACACCTTTCAACTGATTTTATAAAGCCAATTTTTATGTTTACAATTCGTAAGTAGGACAATTCTAATGATCAGCAAAAATTTAAATATTATTTGTTAACTTACAAAGGATTTACAAAGGAGATACAGAATTTATAATTCTTTATAATGTTAACAAGACTCGTGCCTTGCTTTTGTTGATACTGACTCCTCCATAGCACCTGATCCCGCCTCTGATGTTTTGGAGGTCCGTGTTTGCTCTGCTTCTGTTTTGTATTGTTTTATGGACTTTTGAATACTATTCGTTATCTTTATGTTTCATTACACTGCCAAGTTGTATTTAGCATTTAACCTTTTTGTTGAAAAAATCTGCTTTTAACGAAAACATACAGATGAAAGTATGTTTAACCTATGTAAACAAAAACATGACACTGCCTTGTTTACATTAAAAGGTTTAGAGCTCTAAATTTGTCTTGTATATCGACAACTGAAATTCACTTTTTATGATAATCCTTAGAAATGTCTTATAGTGAAGTATTTATAAACCAAAAAAAAAGGTAATCAATTTTTAATTTTTGTTTTAGCTGAAACTGTGTCCGTGTCCCTTTAAAACATTTTCACTCTCCTGTCTAGTCGACAGTGGTCGCTAACAATGACGGAGTCACTCTCATATTGTGTTGTTGTTGTTGCATTGTATTTTTTGAAAAGATGGTAAAAGAGAGAAAGATTGCAAAATGTTGGGGGACCTGCATGGTCGAGAAATATTACTTTGAACATTGGGATTAATGGTTAATTTGTTTACGAAATGGTATTCTCGTGTAGTTCCCGTGTAATTTTATGAATATCAGTAGAGATGAACATGCAATATTCATTTTGTAATCTTGGTTACCGTTTCTTTCATTTATTAGTTATTATAATTGATCACAAAATAATTGTGATCGAATAATGAATGTTTAAATTGTAAAAAGTCATATGTTTTTATTCTATTAGTTTGAGTGAAATTCGTTATTTCACATTTTCTAAAAGTTCTTTATATGTAGTTCTTTTGTTTGATTGATGGTTAAAAAATTTCTAGAATACCTTTTTTCACAGTAGTACTGAAGTTTCGCCTTTAAAGTTTTAAATATCTTCCGATAAGTAAAGAAAGGGTTTAATATTGGTACTCTGAAATTAAAAATGCTGGAGTTCCTCATTACCAATGCAGATTATAAAGAAAACGTTTTCAAACTAATTGTTGATACCTCTCAATTGATTCAATACATACATGTACTCAAGAGCATGCTCTAAGTATATTCAATTTCTGAATCAAGAGAAATTATTGACAAACAAGTTAAGTTGGTGAAACAAGAATATCAGCAGTCTCGTTTCAAGTCATCATTTCGTAAGTTCTATGGTTGATACAATGACCTTGTCAGCAAATACAATTTATATATCATTGAATCAAAAGCTGACTAAAGTTTTTTTCATATTAATTGTTAGTACATTATTTACACACTGAATTGACCACGGATTTTTCCGATCATGAAAACGGTGACACAACGGATGGGACCGTTCCAATAAACACAATATACGGCGCCGTAGTGTGTAAGGCTAATTCATGAATACGCCAATTATTCAATGCCCAGTGATTGCGCTTAATTTTGAATAAGCCAATTTATGTTCAGATACAGAATTACAGTATTATTATCTAGGAACACAGATTATTTTTAATTCCATCTCCAATATCTTTTTCGAATTCTTATGCCTTTTCTATAAGTCTTTAAGGTCAAGCGCTTTCATTTTTGATATCACATCTTTTATTATAAAACATATCAATAAAATGAGAAACTATATGGTCATAAGTATTGGATGTTTAATACTCGGATTATTTTAATCCAATTATGTTCATTTGGATCAGAACTCTTAATATTTTGAAAAATTATTGAACATAAATTCTAATTATTCATTTTATTATTTCCCATTTATCTGAATTATTTCCTGAAACGTGTCAGAAATGCCCATGTTCTATTCGACCTTTGATTCGCAATTGCAGTAAATCAGTCTTTTTTTGTTCCTGATGATCATTCATGATTTTTGTATCCTATGAACGCTTACGCTTTACATTGATGTTGATGTCCTTAACATGGTGAAAATAAATAGTCATGATTACGTCCAATTTGATTGTGATGCAAGGCAGAGCACGTGATGATCTACATGGTTGTTCAATTGTTGCTGTAAATAAATATAAAATACAAGCCTCGCCCTCTATCACGTTTTCTTACCCTAGCCCAAATACCGGCACATTATCATCAAGCGCTAAAGCGTTTCATGAAATATGCCGGCGTGAAGTGTCGTAGTACATAACCTCATGAATCTTCGAAAATTCATTTCTGAACTGTAATTAAATAGAGATGGTTACGTCCAATTTGATTGCGACGCAATGCAGAGCTCGTGTCGATCTACATAATTACGTCCAATTTCATTGTGACGCAATACAGAGCTCGTGACGATCTACATGGTTATTCAATAGTCACTGTAAATAATTAAGGAATGTTTTTAAGTTTTGTGTGAGTTATCGGTGTGTGAATCACACAGACGTGTCACGTAGGCATATTTCATGAAGCGCGCTAGCGCTTCATGAAAAATATGCCTTCATGCAAGTCTGTGTGATTCACACACCAATAATTCACACTAAACTTGAAAACATTCCTTATATTTACATTTTACATGTTTGGAAGCACCAAAGATATACTCAATATTTGAATTTCTCGCTGCCCTATATCGTTGTACTTTTACTAACGTAGCTGTAGTCTTATTGTGACGTCGCTGTAGCCTTATTGTGACGTCACGTTAGCGCACGTTTCTCCGTTTATATTTCTACGCGTGAGTATATGGTTTTTAAATCAATTTCACAGTTGGCTTAGCAGAAAAACACAGCGAATGTAAATATAAAGAGATGGTTATGTTCAATTAGATTGTGACGCAATGCAGAACTCGTGACGATCTACATGGTTACGTCCAATTTGATTGTGACGCAAGGCAGAACTCTTGACAATCTACATGGTTACGTCCAATTTGATTGTGACGCAAGGCAGAACTCATGACGATCTACATGGTTATTTAAGGAATGTTTTTTAGTTTTGTGTGAGTTATTGGTGTGTGAATCACACAGACTTGTCACGTAGGCATATTTCTTTCATGAAGCGCGCTAGCGCTTCATGAAAAATATGCCTACGTGCAAGTCTGTGTGATTCACACACCAATAATTCACACTAAGCTGAAAAACATTCCTTATATTTACATTTTACATGTTTGGAAGCAACTAAAATATACTCAATATTTGAATTTTCGCTGTCCTATATCGCTGCATTTTTACTAGCGTCGCTGCAGCCTCATTGTGACGTCACGTTAACGCACGTTTTTCCGTGTATATTTCTACGCGTGAGTATACACAAAAATGACTTTCAAATCAATTTCACAGTTGGCTTAGTAGAAAAACACAGCGAATGTAAATATTAAATATCAACTGTAAATAAATAGAGATGGTTACGTCCAATTCGATTGTGACGCAATGCAGAGCTCGTGACAATCTACATGGTTATTCAATAGTCACTGTAATTAAGAAATAAATAACAAGTTTATAAACTTCAATGGGTATTGAAGTGAGTCGGTCACGTGATCAAATCCTGTGAAGGCGAAAGGCCTTCTCAGAAGATTTGATCACGTACCGACCCACTTTAATTCCATTGAAGTTTATAAACTTGTTATTTAATATTTATATATACATTTAAGATGGACAATTTGATATCAAATTCAATATATTCGGATATAAATATTGCACTAACCGGTCGCCGTACATTTCCATCCAAAGTTCGCAAGGTGTAAATCGGCTTGAAAGGCGGTTACGCTTCAAATTCATCGATGCTAAGGATTCAGTTTCGAAGAGGATATTATGTTAAAGGCTACTTGTGAGCAGTAATAGTGAACAGATTGTTGTCTGGGAATATTTTTATTTGTGAAAGATGATAATTAGTGCTGAAAAGACACAATTAATAATATAAAAAGTTGGGGGAATTTTGGTCGCCGGGAAGGGATGGATGGATTCGATGGATTGAGACACTTTTCCGAGCCAGTGAATTTGCAATCAAATATTAAATTTGATCAAAAACATTCAATATACGATTTCAGTAACTTAAGGCATATTTATTATGTTAACACGGAGACACTGGCGACAACTTACATTGAAAGTCTACGACAGCGCCGATCGAGGTGTTTGTCAGCTGTTCGTGGCGTGATTCCTCTGCTTAGATATTTTCCAACAGATTTACACAATTATCGTGAGTAGAAATTAATGAAAAAAATATGGTTTTAGCATATATCATGAAGATTTAACGTAAGGTCTACTAAAATATAAGGATAAACGTTGGAGATTGTGCAGCATGCAGCTGACAAAAGTGACATAAAACTTGTAAACAAAGGCTAGTTTCTATCTGTATGTTCTCTATGTACACAGGTTAATTCAATCGCCAGAAAATTTATGAAGTACATGCTTTTATATTAACATGTGTATGTACCGGTAGATATTATTGCAACGTGTGATTCGGCCATGTATTGACCTTGACCTCAGACAAACTTCATACAGAATTGAAGATTTGTTTTCTCTGTATGTTTATATAATGGAAAGATACCACAAATGTATATATATATATATATAAATAGAGATGGTAACGTCCAATTTGATTGTGACGCAAGGCAGAGCTCCTGACGATCTACATGGTTATTCAATAGTCACTGTAAATACGAAGAGTGTTCAATAAAAAATGCAAAAAAATTATCAAATATCAAGAAAAAAATAAATATCCAGAACATTACAAAATACTCATCCCTTGGGATGCACAAAAGACACTGATAAATATAGAATTTTAAATGCTTGTAACATATCAGATATTGTGAAACATAGGGAGATAACGAACAATATTCAAGATCAAATGTCAATAAAACATTACAAAATATGAGCAGAGCAAACTTGGACTACCAAAACATCAAAGGTGGGACCAGGTGCCATGGAGAGGTGAGCATCCAATGCCGACCGGTCACACCTTGTCATGATCGGAAAATATTGTACAATCCTCCTTTAGATGCTTTATTGCTTCTTTGGAATAAAAATATTTCACATAAGATAAGATCAAGCGAATATAGGCGAAGACAAAGCTCTGAAAACTTTATTTTCTTCAACAATCCATTCGTTTCGCTATGCTTATTTGCAACGGCATTGTGATGTAAACGAACAATACCCTGGGCACGCGTATTTGGACTTATTTTCCAGGTAACACATTTAACTTTCCTTTTAAGCTTTTTGGCAAAGGGTACACGCGATTAAATTCTTCAAGGGGAGATGCAAAGTATTTCAGGCGTATGCAATAAAAGTGTACTTGGCGACTTAAAAAAGGTTAAGCCATACCATGAACATTACGAACATATACTTTGATTCAACATTATTTCTGTTTGATGATTTTTAAAGAAAATATGAACAAATAATTACTTGAAATGGCAAAAGAAACATGTCTTTTATTAAACTCTGATTCAGTCTATTTGGTTATTTGTGTGCTTAATGTATTACTTTTGGTGTAATTAGATACTGTTTGTTATCTCCATATATTTCATTAATCCTCTTCTTTTAAAGTTAATTGTCAATACATTTGACATTTTGTTTTGATTTCTATTTGTGCTCTGACGTCATCTATCTCCGTTATCAATAAGTAATAATTAGCATGGCGTAATTCTTCCAGAAAAGGAAATTAACAAGGATTATATTTCGTCCCTTGTTAGAGTTTCTGAAGAGCAAGAGCTACTTTGGGCCTAATTTGGACCTGTCAATACATGTATCTGAAAAATCGAAACTGCTTAGTTTTGATTGAAAATGCAGTATTTATTACTTAGAAACTTGGTGGTCATGTATCAATTAAAGATTACGTAATTTTCCCCCTAGTCAATACATTATAACGTCATGAAATGCGTCATTTTTAACCTTATACTGTAAATTTCTTTCAAAAAAGCCAACAATCAAAGTTTTTTTAATATTACATTTTGAGCACAACCTCTGATCCAAAATATCTTAATTACGTGATGAAAGATCTTACATACATAGAAAGGGGGATCAATAAGACTAGAATAAGAATTCAAAACATGGAAAAATTATTCCATATATGTTCAGTTAAACGCCTCCTACATAAAAACCGGCCATACAAAAGGTAAATAAAACAAAAGAAATGTAACAGAGGGTGATAGTCAATCAATTGATAATAAGTTTAGGATGTTTATCTTTTTTAATCTGTTCAAAATAGTTCAACTCATATCTTTTATTATTTTTTTCAGTCTTACTTATGAGGAATTCCTGTATTCTTGTAAAATCACCATCTTCATGTCTTTAGTTTTACCATCGGTACAATGACCTGGTCATTAATTAATTACACATCAAATTCTCAACGTATTATTCTGTTATTTTCCAATCATTGCAAGGTCACACGGTAGTCGATACTCACTTGACAATGCCACCTGATCCCATCTCTGTTGTTTTAAGTTTCGTGTTTGTTCTGCTCCAAAATTTGTATTGTTTGATTGACTTTTGAGCGTAAAATGTTCGTGATCTCTGCATATATCATTTAGAATATCTTTGTGTTTGATGAAAGTGTTTTCTTTACCAACAAATTTTGTTTGTATTTACAAGATATAAAAAAAAATCTTCATTTATTTCGTACATTATATTTTTGGGTTCAAGTGTTCTCTTTTACGATATAATTTTGGTGATGATCAAAAGATACGAAAATATCTGACGATTTTTTTTAGTGAAGAGAAGTCGATAGCATCAAACGTCTAGTTATTTTCGTGCACTGTATACACTGTAAAAAATTCAAACATTTTGATGATGCTGAATTTTTAGAAACAAATTGGCGATTTTGAATTTCACAAAAAATATTAAGACTTTTTGAAAAAAAAAAGATATATGGTTGAGTTTCAGAGAACACGGAAACAAGGATCCGTAAAAAAATTATTAATATATATTTGCACTAAAACAACCACGGCAATTACTTAGGTCCTAGGACGTAAACATAGGAAGTGACTTTTCTTTCGCCAAGCGTTCGGCACTAGAAGTGTAAGTCACGGGTCTTTCGTATATAACCTTAAAAACGTATGTTTCGTGTCACAATTGGCGTTGACACGATAAAGAACACTCAATTCTAAATGGCCACGAGTGCCGAGTTTAGGTCTTAATTTAAAGTCCATCATCGGCATCCGGTGACGTCTTTATATGAGTGAAATTCTCGAATGAGATGTTAAACAATATGTGGTAGACGAAATTTACTGTAATGATTTATCTCTTATGTATTTAGTCGTTTTGGGATCATTCTATTTTTTGTTTCATCTAAAGTAATCTTAAATATTTTTGTCTTCAATTTCATTGGTTCATTTGATATTGTTCAATAGTTTTAATTTACTTTGACTATAAGTAAGTAAATTAAGCAAAATTGGGCAGTAATACATTTAAAGAAGTATTTTATCAATCCAGGTGATATCAGTTGTAACTCTCATATTTAATTATCTGTTACTTTACTATTAAAGATTTGGGTATGAAATATTATTTTAATTGCGAGTTTTATACTTTATCGTATTTTTTAATTAAAGTTAAAGTTGTCTGAGTAAATTCATATATTTGTCTGTAATTTCATTTTGTTATAGAACATTTTTCTTTCTTATATGTGTATGCTGCATAAACGGTAACTTATATTGTCAATGTTAATAAAACTATATGTATTTTTTTCTAATATATTCTTTATATTTGTTATAGGGCAATGTCTTTTTCTTATGCTTCAATAAATAAAATGGCTACCATCATCTGATTCATCATTTTCCTTAACTACTCAGTTACAAATATACAGTCAATCCTAAGCTTAAATCTTGATTTAAATAGGTTCCTTGAAAGTAACATAGAATTTTTTTTATCATTACTAATTCATTTTTCAGTCTTGTGGTCTTTTTAAGTTTTCATACTGGTTCTTCTAACTGTTCCCTCTAAAGAAACATTAAGAATCAACGGAAGAAATAGAAAAAATATTTTATGTACATGGAATTTGAATTTATTTTCAAAAGTTCAAATCAACTTTCCCACAGAATATTACATAAAAATGACAATTAACTGTGAGCACTTGTTATAAAAATGCTGAAGAATCGAAGTTCGTATTTAAAACCTGGCTACTAGATGCTACAAAATTTACAAAATGTAAGTGGTTTCTTACAACATTGCAACATTTAAAAGCGTATTCAATTACAAAAGAAGTAATTATAGTATTCACACAAACATATCCGTCAACCAATTAACAACATTGATACAAGGGCCAAAAATGTTTTTCTTAAAAAATCATAAATATATGATATTATATGATACATATTATGTGGTTCGAAACAAAATGATTTTAATTCTATTTTAGCATCAATTTGTTTACTTTGCATGTTATAAATAAAACACTACAAAAGCACAGCATATAATCTTTAAAAACAGAAAAATACATTTATTCGATCACACAATCACAGAGGATATTAAACAAACCAACGCAGCGGTAACCTCAAACTCGAATTTTACCGCGGTGTGCATGTATCTACAAATGCAATGTACTGATATACAATGTATCTCTTAAATAAAGAAAAAGCTAGTAATATCCTAGAATATTTGGCTTTGTTATCTATAGTAACACATGACAAAATATAAAATCACTAAGTATAAACTCTCAATTGATGTAAAATTAAATGAGAGGCTACTAGATCATTCGATACGATTTAGAAATTGAAAACGATTTGAAACGTCCTGCAAACTAACAGACAAACAGAAAGACAGACAGTTATAGAGCAAAAGACCGAAAGACTCTCAGCCTAACAAAGAAGAAATGAGAATCTCTCTCTCTAAAATTTCATTGTTGGCGTTGGCTTCTTTTTCTTTAGAAGCAGAAACATGTGTACAATATTATCGCTACTTGCTAGTTCGAAATCTTTCGAGAAATCTTTGCAATGGTACTTGAACAAGAGGAGTAAATGCTAGATATATAAAGGGATTTGCAGCATGATTGAATAGTGCAGCAATGGTTATAGTGATGTGCAATATCTGCGAGATCGATATGCTCCTTGTAAAGGTGTTTACCAAAGGATTGATTATTTTCAGAAGGTTAAAGACAAGGAAGATAGAAATAATACAAACCAGAACAGAATTCATTGTTTTCACTTCCTTCTGGAGAGCTTTAGACTTTCCCATTTTGACAACTTTGATGATGTGCATCACAATGATGAACAAACAGGGCAAAACAGTGCTTATAACTTGTACAGGAATTTGCGTGAGAAGGCGCTCTGAATCTAAAGGCAATAGCATCATCCCAAAAGAGGAGGCAAAGCCATAGCAAACACTTGCAACCATCATTGCTGGACACATCAGAATGACTAGCTGGTTAGTCAGACACGTCTTACTTTTAATTGGATAGACAAGAAGTAGGAACTTTGCGACAGCAATGAGAAGGATGTTCAATATAGCGTTCATTTCTACAGAAATCATGATAGCAATGTTTATAACAAATGTTGGCTTCAAACATTGCAGATACATGAAAACTTCAAATTCATAAAAAAGAATAACACTGCTTTGGATCAGTGCAAACAAATCTGCAATTGCAAGGCTTAACAAAGCAAGGAAATAAGGCTTTCGGAGTTTCATATTCACAATAATTGTGATAACTGTTGCTATGTTTCCAATTATCCCTAGTACAGCAATAACAACAGCAATGACTTCGACATATACAGGCATCTTCTTACCCAATGTTAAGATCAAGTTTAAACGCTTAACAAGAGAGCAATCAAATATACGTGGACCTCCAAAAGTGTCATTATTATCATTATTCAACATATTTAACTCATCAGTGTTGGATTCCTGCCAACTCGTATTTAACTGGAAGCCTTCCTCTGCCACAGTGGTATTGGAGTTTTGATTTCTCTCCATAGATTCACTTGTTTCATTATCTCCCTCTACAGTGGGATTTTCCTCAGTGGTAAGATTGGTGTCATGATTTCCCCCTGTGGTAATATTGGTGTCATGATTTTCCTCAGTGGTAATATTGATGTCATGATTTTCCTCGACGGTGTCATTGTTGTCTTGATTTTCCTTAACTGTGGTACCAGTGTCCTGATTTTTATGTACAGTGTTATTGGTGTTATTATTCTGTTCGACAGTTAAGAAAGGAGGTAATAAAAAATCCTCTGTTGTCATCATGTTTGATAGATTTACTTCATTGGAGACAATAATTGTAGACATTAAAAAAATCCAGACAAAAAGCTCCATGTGTCTTATTGTTTTGATTCTAATGAAGGTCATTCCTGCAAAAACGAGAAAAATATGGATGTACTAGTAATTTATCAAATTATCAAAATCGTGTCAAGTTTGAATATTTTTAATATCCCAAAGAACCAAAATGATTTTAAACTACCATTTAAGTTTTTGTATATTATTGGATTCCGAATCTTCATACGAACCCTTACAAACAAAGAAACATTGCGGGTTCAAGTAAATGTTTACCAAGCCTTTTTCTTTACTCTACACTTAGATATTAACAGTAATGAAGAAAACACTTCAAGAGCACTGTGCAACAATATTTTCAAGAAGTAGTGTAAATTAGATAAGGAAACTTTAATATTCCAAGAAATTTTTTTAACAATTTGAAATCACAAGATTTAACCAAAATCAACAGCATAAAAACTTACGACTTTCAACTTTATGAACAACCATTCCACAAGATAAATGAAATTCCAGGCTCTTCAATATCATTTACATTTGGGTTTTTTTTTCAATACAAATGGAACACGTAAATTTATTTAGCTTGTCATTGGTCATTTGCAGAATAATTTTGTTACAAATCATTCTGACTGTACACTCTGAAGTCGACATAAAAAAATGCTTGAATTTCTGATTGACAATATCTATGTTGTTTTTGAGACCAGATCTCCCAACAATCCATTTGAATATCCATGGGTACCAATTGCGCCTCATTATTAGCAGACCCTTATTTTGTATTCATATCAGGCAAAATTCGTGCAAAATCTTCTGCGTGAAAAGAAGAGAAAAATTGATGAGGCCTTGGACTAGACATTAAGGTATATCGACGACGTACTGTCAATTAACAATTGTTATACCCATTCTTTTGTCAATACGATATATCCTGGAGAGCTTGAAATAAAAGATATCACAGAGTCTGACACATCTGTTTCATACTTGGATATTTAACTTGAAAAAGACATGAATGGTTATCTAACAACCAAGCTCACTGATAAACGTGATGATTTTAACTTTTCTATCGTCAACTTCCCTTACTTATACAGCAATATACCTTCATCACCTGCATACTAAGTTTATGTTTTTCCATCGATCGATACGCAAGATTACATGCTCTACGTATGAACAATTTCTAAAAGAGGTAAATCATTGAGAAAAAAAATTGATGAAACAAGAATATTAGCAGTCTCGTTTAAAGTAATCATTCCGTAAGTTCCATGGTCGATACAATGACATTGTCAGCAGATTCAATTGATCGTTGAGTCAAATGCTGAATAACATTTTTCATACTTATTGTTTGTCAATCATTAAAACACTGAATTGACGATGGATTTTCCCATTATTTCTCGATCATGACAAGGAACACACGGTGGAAGTGACCTGTCGGCAGGGGATGCTCCCTCCTTCATGGCACCTGATACCACCTCTGATGTTTAAAGGTCCGTGTTTGCTCTGCTCCTAATTTGTATTGTTTTAAAGACTTTTGATCTTGAGTAATATTCGTTATCTTCATATGTTTCATCTTCTCAGGGAAAGTTTACTAGTTTTCCCTAGTAAATGTATAAACGGTATCTTGACGATTACTTGTAAATTGATTCCCGTGGTATTTTTCGAATTGATATTATAATGGCACATTATTGAAAGATTGTTTACAAAGCAAAGAAACATGATTATTGTTTTTTCCTCGGAAAGTTCATGCCAATAAAAAAGGTAACTAAGTCCTACACTAGTGTAGAAAAAAGATCTTGAATAGCAGAAGATCCATTGCTTTAAAGAAAACATGAAATAAGCTAGATGAAACAATGGAGATTGGAGATACTGAACAGTTTTCAAGATCAAAAGTCCATGAAACAATACATATTAGAAGCAGAGCAAACGCGGTCCTACAAAACATCAGGTGGGATAAGGTGCCATGCCCCTGCCGACCGGTCACACTCGCCGTGAGCTCCTTGTCATACACTGTAAGAAATGTGTTTAGAATTCAAACACTTTTCTAAACACTTTCTGTCACCTTCTTTTTTAGATATTGAATTCCTAAACATGTTAAATATCTAAACACATTTGAGAAAGTATTCAGAATCGAAGCACATAAGTGTTTAGATTCTAAACACTTTTTCATACATGTTTAGAAATTTTACATGTTTCGGAATTAAACATAAAAAGAAGAAGGTGACAAAAATGTGCTTAGAAAAGTGTATGGATTCTAAACACATTTCCTAATTATGTGCTTAGAAATTAAGAATATCTAGATTTAACACATTAAACCAAGTATACCTGCTGAAAAACTATAAACAATTGTAATTTTTTTTCACAAAGAGCATACATAATACACATATTATTTTCAAAATTTTAAAAATATTAACCCATATAATGTTTTTTATCATAAGGTCTCTGAATGTTTAGATATGTAGATACTTTACAATTGTGTGATGTACTTAATTTACACAAATTTAATCGGATCTGTAGAAGTTCAATCAGCATGACATATACAGTATTATATCATTACGCAGAGATGAGCAACAAATTATGCATCTTCAAAATTTTATACAGTATTCTATTATTTTTTTAAAAGAAAATAAGCTGGAAATTTTATATAAAAAATCCTTGAATCTTTTTTTAAAACTTTATTAAAGATAATTAAATTAAAATTGCAAAATGTTTATTCTTATATATAATTATGATTAATAACAGTTTTAATCGGATGCAGAGTTTTCCATATGTCAGTCACCAAAATGTCAAACTTGATTAACTTTCAGCAGTCCTAAAGCACTACATAGCACCACATGATATAATATCCATTCATTAACTGCCGAAAAGTAATCATACCAAGAAAACCTACGCATTCTATCCGGAGAGCGAATGTGCGTGAGGCAATTAAAGTCAGCAGTTTTGAGGGAGGGATCTTAAGTTTTACTGGATTTAAAACATAAATAGAATAGTAGAATACTAATTATTTAGAAGCCTTATCAATCCTTTCTCTTTCTCTTTTTTTTTGGGGGGGGGGCGTCTAAATCAAATGCTGTTAAAAAAGTAAAGAAGTAAAATAAAAGAAAAAGAAAGTTAACATCAATTATAGTAAACTAATTCTTCAGTAAAAATAAGGCTGCCTTTCACATTTTTACGTTTTTCAATATCAATTTTTTTTCTTAGTTTAAAATTAACGTCGGGTACGATACCTTTACTAAAGGGATAGAGGTATCACACCGGTAATTGACCAATCAAAATGAACTTAGTCAAATGTAGGTCCATACATATGACATGATATTGATTTTCCTTTCTTTTGAGTCGTTTTTCAATTTTCTTCCAAGCCAGCTTTACAACTTTGGTACCTGTGCATAGTAAATTTTATGTACTTTGTGAACAAAAGGTTTTTGACAGGAGCTATTTCTTTCGGGCATAGGGGGCTACTTCCTGTGGTGCACTCGGGATGTTTAAACACATGGAAAACACGTGGGTTTGAGGGTAGCCCAGTTTGCAGCTGGAAAAAGTCAGAAAATGCCGTGTAGGTACCGTGTTTTTTTGTGTCAGGTAATGTGACAGGTAATGTTTAACACACTCTGCAAAATATTTTTTACAAGTAAACAAATACCTGGGTTTTTTTTGTTTTTTTAACGATTTGTTATTCTATATGCAATTATATAGTTAAAACAATTACCGGTGTGATACCTAGACGTTACCTGATTGGCTATGTAAATATTTTCATCTTAATGTAAAAATATCAATGATAGAAATAAATGGTGAAATGTATCAAATTTATTTTTCTTTAACTAAGAAAGCTGAAAACCTAGGATCCAACTCCCCTGAAATCTTCTGCCGTAAATTGTCTTGCCAACGCTTGGGGAATAATGGTGATTTGCATCGATTACACTTCTATTGACTCCATCGCTGCGGAAAACCGGACGAGATTTCTTGGCATGCCATTTCAAATGCACAAGGATAACTCAATGTACATATATTCAAAACTGTGTTACATTGTCGAATTAGGATTAATCCAATACACTTCATAACAATACGTTTCTTAATGTTGATTATGGAACAACAATTTGGCTTGAAAATGACGCCATGTGCTTGATACATTGTTAGTGCTCTGAGTTCGATCTGGACTACTTACATAACCTGTAGGAAAGAAAGTCAGATTTAAGTGAAAGTACCGCACGCTGCCCACTGAAGCTGATATGGATTTTCAAGTTGTATTGAAACTATATTTATATTACAATAGTTATTTTTATTAAAATTCAACGTAAACTGCTCTCCTACAAGACTATAAAACGACCCCCAACTCACTGTTCATATTGCTCATCATGGTTAATAAATGTAAATCTTATGAAAAAGAAAACATACCTTTAATATATTGAAGTAAAAGATTCCTTTCAAATGATTGTCAATATTTCTTCAAGGTTATCCATTGGGTTGACAGTAACCATTCTAGAAACGTCACATAAGCTTTTTGTGATTTGCTTTGTTTCCATGGCCGCTCAAATTAACGTTCAAATATACGAGTATTTGTGTCATTACCGGAAAGATAAATCTGCACTTTACAGCAGAACGTGTTTAATGTCTTAACACGTTTAGATAAAAACATGTTTAGACATGTTTAGACATAAGTGTTTAGTTGTTAAACATATTTCTATACATGTTTAGATCTAAACACGTCATGGAAATGTTTAAATCCTAAATGCAATTTTTACAGTAGGAAAATAACGAAAAAACAGCGTCTGTAAACGGTGCTGTAAAGTTACAAGTAAGAATTGTCTCACTTCATACTAATTGTTAATCAATTTCCCTAATGAATCGTCTCCGGAATTTTCATCTTTGATATTTTGCTTCCAATCTGTATTATTCCAATGAACTTTAAAGATAGATTACTGCTGGTTATCCTCATTTTTTTCATATCAAGCTAGTTATCATTTTAATTATGCAAAACAATGCTTTTTAACATTAATATACTATAACAAGATACACGATACGAAAAAAAATTACAATATAGAATTTTTGAAATAAGTGTATTTATGGCGAATAAATAAAGGTAGTATAAAACGCTATGTTGGTTTTTTTCTTGTTTATGTTAAAGAAATGCTAATAACTACAACATGTACAAGTAACAAGATAATTTAAGATGAAATTATTTTTGATGGATTAATAAAACTCATCAACGAATTATTATATTCGCATTAATGAATCCTTTAACTAGCACGATGGATATACTTTGATGATTTTAGTGTATGTTTTATTGGAGGATTATAGTGTAGATGATATATTGATTTTTAATACCGGAATAACTTATTATTTAATAAGTCTCTTACGGATTAATCTTAAGAAAAAAAACCTTTCCAGAATAGATCTGAAAAACAAGCCAACTGTGTAAATATATTTTTCTAATAACAATGACATAAAAGTTATACTTTTTTCCTGGAATGAACGAGAATCTTTAGCCAATAAAAAATACAATCACCAGTAATGAAAGAGTGTATAAAGGTAACACAATGGAAGAGACAGAAGGTGATAAAGCATTTAAGGATAAAATAAGATCTTATATTTGAATAAAATATTGCACTAATTTTGATGTACCAGATATTCATTTAGAGAAATCATATCTCTTCAAATAAAAATTAATAAATAAAAACAGAGAAAAGGGGCGCCAAAGAGAATTAAGCCAACAACGAGGTAGGAGCAGATCTATGAACGAGGGAAATAACCTTAATTCAAAAAAATCTTAATATACAACTTGATTTCTTCTTAACTTATATTTTTTCCCCAAACTAGTACATTACTTAAAATCTTATTAAAGAGATTCTTAACCCCTCTATTACGTGTTGGAAACGCTTTTGTAGAATGGCCCTGTGTGACAAAGAATATGGAGAAAAGAAATGAAAGATAAAGATCAGTTATTACATAGATAAGAATAATTATAATTGAAAATTCATGTCTTGTTATAACAAATCAGAAAAAAATCCGAAAGGGCAGGTTCTACTGGTTTTTTTTATAACTTAATTCTAATTAATATCTTATTGTTTTAAATTAGAATTTTTTTTTAAAGATGAATTCAATTTCATTAGACATACAAGTATTTTCATTAAAGAAAATCACATTTTCCATTCTTTATTAAAGCAGTTGTCTTTGGTTTTCCTTATCTTGAAGAGCATTTGTAAAAGTATTGAAAACTCATGCTTTGATGCTATCGATATTGGCAATCTTAATCAATTTGATTTTGTCTATACTAAGTTCTTTGGAAGTTAGAGAAATTAATGGTGGTATTATAAGCAGAACAAGTCCAGGGGAAACAAAAATATTTTAAAAAACGATTACAGAAATTTCAGTTTTGATGATAGACCTGGAATGTTCTAATCTCAACAGACAAGATAATTTGATATTTCCATGCTTGTGATATAAATTTCATATCAAAATGCAAGATATTGAATAAATTACTAAGTGTATATAGCTTTAGATTTTGTAATCTGTTATACTTACTAAATCAACAAACAAATATCATTTTGAATACTGTTCGTTATCTCCATATCCTTCTTTGAATAATTAAAAAAAAAATAAATGAGAACATACCTGTGAAATGAGCTGAAAAAGATGTCTTAAGTACAAAGTCTCAGCTTCTCACTAAGCTCTGTTTTCTTTCTTGTTCTGTTTCCCTCTTTTATACCGGTGCGAGATTATATCGGGGCGGTGTCTTTAAGTCTACCTCAAAAGTCAGTTCAAACCTTTTGCATTAAATCATATCAAATGGTTTTTTCTTATGAGGAATTCTTACATGTCCAGAATGAATAATTTATTGAAAACTTTTTAAGAAACCTCAATCAATATGCGCGCTTCATAAAGATTAATTCTAATACTTGGTTTCATCAAATTTAATTAATCGATTTAATCTTTTTACTTTCCATTAAAAGATTATTTTTACTCTGTAAGAAAGTAGTATATACTCATGATTTTTGTAGAAAACATGATTTTTTCATTACATTCTGTCAAACATAATTTTGTGGACTATTCACATGTATTACATACATGTATTATGTATTATATGCCTGGTGCAATGAAAAAATAATAAGATCTTGTACACATAAGTTGATTAATAAAAATAAAATCAAATCGGTCATGATATTATTCTTTTTTCTTTCTTGCCTACTTTCACATCATATGTTGACGAAATAAGAAGTTTATGTTTTACATTATTTTAAAAGACTGAGTTCATCACTTGATTCCAAGTTCAAATTAGCTCAAATCACGTACAGTATGTTAATGAAAACATCTGTACTGTATATCATGATAGCAATGTTTATAACAAATGTTGGCTTCAAACATTGCAGATACATGAAAACTTCAAATTCATAAAAAAGAATAACACTGCTTTGGATCAGTGCAAACAAATCTGCAATTGCAAGGCTTAACAAAGCAAGGAAATAAGGCTTTCGGAGTTTCATATTCACAATAATTGTGATAACTGTTGCTATGTTTCCAATTATCCCTAGTACAGCAATAACAACAGCAATGACTTCGACATATACAGGCATCTTCTTACCCAATGTTAAGATCAAGTTTAAACGCTTAACAAGAGAGCAATCAAATATACGTGGACCTCCAAAAGTGTCATTATTATCATTATTCAACATATTTAACTCATCAGTGTTGGATTCCTGCCAACTCGTATTTAACTGGAAGCCTTCCTCTGCCACAGTGGTATTGGAGTTTTGATTTCTCTCCATAGATTCACTTGTTTCATTATCTCCCTCTACAGTGGGATTTTCCTCAGTGGTAAGATTGGTGTCATGATTTCCCTCTGTGGTAATATTGGTGTCATGATTTTCCTCAGTGGTAATATTGATGTCATGATTTTCCTCGACGGTGTCATTGTTGTCTTGATTTTCCTTAACTGTGGTACCAGTGTCCTGGTTTTTATGTACAGTGTTATTGGTGTTATTATTCTGTTCGACAGTTAAGAAAGGAGGTAATAAAAAATCCCCTGTTGTCATCATGTTTGATAGATTTACTTCATTGGAGACAATAATTGTAGACATTAAAAAAATCCAGACAAAAAGCTCCATGTGTCTTATTGTTTTGATTCTAATGAAGGTCATTCCTGCAAAAACGAGAAAAATATGGATGTACTAGTAATTTATCAAATTATCAAAATCGTGTCAAGTTTGAATATTTTTAATATCCCAAAGAACCAAAATGATTTTAAACTACCATTTAAGTTTTTGTATATTATTGGATTCCGAATCTTCATACGAACCCTTACAAACAAAGAAACATTGCGGGTTCAAGTAAATGTTTACCAAGCCTTTTTCTTTACTCTACACTTAGATATTAACAGTAATGAAGAAAACACTTCAAGAGCACTGTGCAACAATATTTTCAAGAAGTAGTGTAAATTAGATAAGGAAACTTTATAAGTCCTACTTAAGCACGGTCTTAGACTTAAGTAGCCTTTATGTTACGACCCCCTGATCTCACCATCTTCACGATAAATAAGCCAGTTTACGTCAGAAACTAGAATTTCGATCCCGACGTTAATCATGTTTGTTATACCTCTACTGTAATTACTCTATACAAAAGTACTACCTAAAACTGTCTATTTTCCCGAGAAGAGACAGTTGCCCTCATCTGTAGACTACTACCTGGGAAATGAGAGCTACTCCCTGGGACTACTTCCTCATGAATATTTATTAGTAATCCTAACCAATCAAAGTGTTCAATGGGCGGAGAGTTCAAGGAAGCTCGAGTCTGTTACGTCATTTTATAAGCAATGTAACTATGATGTCAAAACATTTCGACATGCAATGTCAAAATCATACTTGAATTCTAGCAAAAGGAAGGCAATGATAATTCTTCGAAATGTCAGTGAAAATACTTTTTAGAATTAATTTAATCGTTTTAGGACACGGTGCATTACTTATCATACAATCTGTTTAACCGCATGCATTTGTAATTATGCCTCTACAGTGTTTTATTTTTAATTGTGAGAATATCTGGTAAAAAAAAAAATTAAATCGCCTATGATTGTTTCGGTATAATAAAACAGTTATGGAATGTGAACTCGAGAAATAGCAAATTTAAATTAACCATAAATTTGCTATTTCCCTCGTACCCATTCCATAACTGTATATTATTTTCCCGTCAAAGAAGATGGAGACACTCAGATCTGTAAAAAAAGTTAAAATTAATAAAAACGCCAAAGGTGGTGTAACAATGCCATGTTTGTCTTTATTGTTTTTCGTCCCCCTTGGGTAATTTTCATTCAGATGGAGACGTCACCACTTGCCAGTGGAGAGCTGCGAATTTTTTTATACTCGGCACTCAGGGCCATTGAGCAGGGAGGGATCTTTGTGCTAGCACCTACTGCGACACGGGACCTCGGTTTATACGGCCTTTCTCATCTGAAGGACCGGTCTCCACATCCCACTATGGGATTCGAGCCCGCCACGTAACGATCAACTCCTTATTTCGTGATTCTAGACTAAGAGCATAACCAATGCGCCACTCGGGCGACTTTAAACACAATGAACAGATGTCATGTATCGTTACTTTTTGAAAAAAATAAACCGTGTAAGTAAACTTATGGTCTAGCAAGAAATCCGTGTGCCAAATTAATGGTCAATAGTACCCCCCTCCCCTCTTTAATGTGAGGGACGTTAAATAATATACAATCAATAATTTTGTTATAAACAAATCATTCACCCTACCCATGCTACCACTTCTAATAATTAAACGTATGTGCATCTAAATAATAGAGCTTTTTGTGCTCGTATTACTTATGAAGTTCTAAAACAAATCATTCACCCTACCGCTACTTATACGTGTATGTACATCTGAAATTCAGCCTAGTTTTATGTGCATATATTACATATAAAGTCTGATACTGGAGGAGATAATGATCCTCTACGCTGTTTGAAAAATGAACAACTCAGGATACGAAGAACAAAACAAACAGTTAAAAGAATGTAAAAAATGGAACATCTAAATACCGTAAAATACTGTCAATATTTTAAATAGCTACGATAAGCTCATTCTCAAATATGTTGTTTTTTTTCTGGTCCAGCATGCATCTCTAATATAACTTCAGCAGGTGAATGAACTGTATTGTACAAGGCTTGCATCATAAAGGATGTTTGAATTTCTGCCTGACATGCTTGGAGGATGTTTACAAATTTTTAATATGCTTAATATGATAAAAATTGCTGGTTTTGATGTTTTTAAACGGAAGAAGCAGTACTCAAGTTTAATTTTTTTAAAAATCCAGAACTTATGGATTCCTACTGCTGATTCCGCATGCATAATGCTACAAGCTTTTGTATACCAATTTAATATGTGACAAGAGAGAAAGTATTCCCTTTGGAGAAGGTCGTCCCCATTGGAGAAATTCTCAAAAGGGACATTTAACAACAAACGATCAAACAAACAATTATGAGACTTATCAAGGAAGATAAGTTTCCGTTTTTCTGCAATATTTGATCTTTGCAATTGCAGTAATTTAGTTGTTTGTACCTGATAATCATAGTCAAAGGCACCTAATTGATCCCACATTTGATGTTTATGGAAGTCCAGGCTTGCTTTGCATCCGACTTATTCCGTTTTAATAGAATTAGAGCTTGCAAAAGAGAACTAAACACTTTCTGTAGTTTAGATGTATAGCGTACATGTAGAATGAATATTATAAGATAAAGAGAAATAGTATTTGTCATCCAATTTAAAAAAAAAGGTAATAGTTGGCAATTATTGTGTATAGTCAATAAAATATATCCAAATAAAAGAAAGAAATAGCGATTTCTGAAGGTCTGTGATTTGAGGTTGACACCTTGTCTGAATGGATTAAATGTATCAGATCCATGTCATAATTAACTTATGTGCACATGGAAGCATCTTGGGGTAGTGTAGATTTCAAAATGTCTAAATTATTATCAGTGGGGTAGGGTGAGGTCGCAATATATATTTAAAGGGAGAGATCTGGTAATGAACAGAATGGTTAAAGCTTCTCAGGTGAGCGATGTGGCTCATGGGCCTCTTGTTTAATTTTCTTTCTGGATGAGATGACCACATACTGTTTCATGGTTGAGTTCGACTTTTCACTTTGCGGGCAGAGTTAGATACTTTATGTTATCATTAAAATATCGGTTATGAATTTATTCTTGAAGCAAGTGCATGTTATATGTAGGCATCCTCAGGTGATGTAATTTCAGATTTGTTCATATCATCACCCCTGAGTAAGATGGGGCATATTTCATTTGGTGATCAAACAAAATTCTTATCATAAACAGCAAAGCTACGACTGGTGATATATACATGAAAGTATCCGACTCATGATTCCGTGTGCTACATTTAGGTGGGGATCACAAATCAAAATGGAAATTTGAAGTTTTACATTGAAATATTTAGGTAAAATCTTCTCAAGGAAGGATATGGAGATAACGAACAGTATTTAATCTTAAAGTCCATAAAACAATACAAAATAAAAGCAGAACAAACACGGCCTCCGAAACATCAGAGGTAGGATCAGGTGCCATCGAGGAGTGAGCATCCCCTGCCGACCGGTCAAACCCGCCGTGTGTTTCTTGTCATGATCAGGAAATAACGGAAAAATCCGTCGTCAATTCAGTATATAAATAATGGACTAACAATTGGTATGAAAAACGTCAGTCAGCATTTGACTCAATGATAAATGGTATTTGCTGACAAGGTCATCGCATCGTCCATAGAACTTACGAAATGATGACTTTAAACGAGATTGCTGATATTCTTGTCTTATCAACTTGTCAATAATTTACCTCGTTTTAGAAATTGTCCGTACGTAGAGCATGCTCTTGCGTATCGAATCAACTGAGATATATACTCCGTATGCAGGTGATGAAGGTATATTGCTGCATAAGGGAAGTAGACGATAGAAAAGTTAAAGTCATCACGTTTATCATGTAGCTTGGTTGTTAGCTTACCATTAACGTCTTTTTCAAGTAAAATATCCAAGTATGAAACAGATGTGTCAGACTCTGTGGTATCTTTTATCTCAAGCTCACCAGGATATATCGTATCGACGTAGGAATGGAAATTACCGTTGTTAATTGCCAATACGTTGTAGATATATCTAAATGCCGAGTTGAAGGGCCACAGCACGTGTTTTCTTCTTTTCACGCAAAAGATTTTGCACAATTTCTGCTTCATATGAATATAAAAAAAGGTCTGCTAATAACGGAGCGCAAATTGTACCCATTCCAATATATTGTTGGAATACCTGGTCTCCAAATACCACACAGATGTTGTCAATCAGAAATTCAAGCATCTCTTTGATGTCAACTTCAGAGTACTTATGTGTGCAATCAGAAATGAATACAATAGGTTAAATTCATTTTTTAAATATCAGAAACATCATAAACTTGATAAAAAGTTTATCTTTTAATTTCATAAAGTACCATATGACTGTTTAATCAAAACACCCGTCCAAGGAATTCATGATCAATTAAAACTTGCAAGACTGCCCTACACAACAATTGCAGCTTAATTTCTACGATAAAATAAGTTCATTAATAAGGAGATCTTAGGGAAGGAAATATTCTTTGCAATTTTTAAATGCGTTTTTTTTCCAGATGATTAGGCCGAATTTTTTCTAACCTAGCGCAGTGTAGAGACACTTACAATTCCCACCGGTTCACGAACTGTCATTAATGTATATGAAAATATGTGAAATATAAAAAAAAATCCGGTCTCACGAGTGAAACAAATTCCCTTTTTAACTACAAAACATTAAGACGTCATTGTTGAGCGGTTGAGACGTCATAGCTAGGTGAAAAACATTGTAAACTTGAATTTCAGCAACATATTTGGGACACTTTCTTAGTTTTATTTTATGACAGGTTAAGGAGTATTTTTACAACACTTAAGGTGAGGGAAAGGAAAATTTCGAGTTTTCCCGCACTTCTGATATTCTTTCACACTGTGACAGGATATCATTTTGATATGGGGGGGGGGGGGGGTGATCACTGATCCAACATCACTCTCGACACAGCATACCCATGTAAATACAAAATTTTATTTTAGGGATACGTCTGAAATTAGTGGGTTCGCTACAGATCGATCGAGAGAGACAGGGAGAATTGTTGATAAGTGGAGAAATACGGAAAAATATCCTCTATTTTTTTCTGCATCCTTGATTTCAATTGCAAATGAGTATATCATAAATCTTCTGCCGTCTTTTCTTCTGACATGCATGGCCTGATACATGGGGGGATTCAAAATGTATTGAACTTTTTAGAGTTTCAATTTCAAATAGACAGACGGTTGGTTAGCTTGTCTTTTCTGCGATAATAACCGGTTAAGTGAACATTTGTCAAAACAAAAGAGTTACAAAATGTAAATAAACTGGAAACATCTCAGGTGATCAAACGGGTCCCGATAAAGCAATAGTCATACATTTACAATGAACCACAAATCGCCACTTTCTGACCATGCAGCATTTGTTTTCAAACATTCCGAATAATTCATAACAGAATTATAATTTTAACACTTAACCTAATCTAACATAAGTAAAACTGATAGATAAGGATGCCAACTTACATATGTATTTAATCAAAACCCTAACTGAACGACATTTAGCAATATATCTATATAAAATGAAAAACCCATATGAAAAATTTTTAACATAAGTTTGACTTAGCTAGGAACTGGCTTAGTTCGCTTTATGTTACGGTTTAAGACGTACTTAAGTAGTACTTAGATAGGTCCTAAGATTATTCTTAAAACATACTTACAACCCTACTTAAGTCAAAAACTTAACAAGCTTTATGTTACGAGCCCCTGGTATATCAGACAGGTCGACCTTAAGAAGTGCGACTGAGTATCTATAAAATAAGTCGACAAAGTTCACAAGGGAAGCAGTATTTAGGGGCTACGCGTGAGGAGTAGTTAATTGGTAATCAAAATAATTTTTCCACTTTTGAATTTATAATCAATGAACAAAGAAGTATAAAAGACTAAGTCTAAATAGCTATGATCGTTAAATCTTAAATATAAAATTATCTTAAAATAAATTATATATTTATATTTGTTTATTATTACTGATTTCAAAACACAATATTTATTATATCTTGAAAATACAAAGAGCTAGAGCATTTCAAGCATAGGTAACCTAACAATTTTTTTTCGTCTGTGAGTTCACGTTTTCATGAAACATGACCCTATAGACATAATGATTACATCATATGATAGCTTTGTTGATAAACAGTTAATATGTGTTTATGCAGGAAAAAAAAGATGCTATAGAAAAAGGAATGGGCTTAAACAATATGGAAATTCAATATTTACCAGGATTTCAGGCATCCACCCCATGAATTTTAACTCACTTTTTCTGATTTTTTTTTGTATTGTCTATTTCAAATATGTTGGGAATAAAATAAAAATATAGAAGATAGAAGATTTAAACATAAATATTCACAAAAACACGGAAAATATCACCCTGAAAAATATATAAAAACAGAATGGTAAATTTATTGAAATGAGATTGAAAGGTTAAAGTGAATATTTAAACAAAAAAAGACAATCAACTAGCATCACTTTGATATTTTTTTTTACTCTTAAAATCTGTCTGATAAGGTTTAGCCAAATTGAAATTTCAAACTTATACAGAAAAAAGCCACGGTAGGTCAAAGAAATATGTAAGCATTTTTAGTGTAGATTGAAGTTTATTCAAATCATTCCCTCTTTCCCTTTTGAGAAGATACTTAGGACCACAGATGCATTTGAGATTTTTAAATACTGAAATGATTTTGCTTTTTTAGCCCTAGTGCTCATGTGATTGATGTGGCACATGGGCATCTTGTGTTAAAGAGGATTTAATCACTGGGTAAGCATTTTTATCAAAATCACCATAATAAATAAAAAATTTTGTATTGTTATATAATTTTGAAAATAATACCGTAAAAGTAGAATTCTTAGCAGGGATTTAATTTTGGCATTATTAGCGAGTATGCTGGCATCGCTTAAATTGAATATCGCTAAAATCAATTGCATATTATTTGTAAAAGCTTCTTGAGTTAGCATTTTAAAAATCGCTAAAATTTCTTCTCGCTTAAAAAAACACCAGTTTATAGGTAGAAATCGCTAAATTTGCGTCTCGCCAAAATTTCCACTCATACAGTATCATTGTAATCTGTGTAAATGGATGTTTGTCTACATAGTATTCAATAATTATACAAGGCTTTTTTTTTTCATTTCTAAGACAGATAAAAGAATTTGGTGTAATTTTTATACATGTCAAATTAACAATTTAATGCCATAAAATTACTTTAACAGATTATACAAGCCGTGAAGCGACACTCTTGAAGAAGAGGATATAAACATAGTACAGGTTTTCGATCCTTTTTACGAAATAGAATATAATTTAGATACACAATAATGCCCGCTGTGCGTCTGTCTGTCATAGCAATCACATCCGGACTATAAATCTATATAGGCAATTAGATTTAAATTTTGTTCAAATCGCAATGGGTGGGGGAAATGGCGATCAAAGTTTAAGATAAATTGAGGAAAATCTTTTTTTTTTAATCCTTAAGAACAGCAAAACCATTAATTAGTTATAATATGGAGTGCAGACATTTGTTTCGGATATAAAAATTTAACCCATAGTATAATAATAACACAGGGTATCTAAATCCGAATTACACTCAATACCCCCTACTCAGATACTCAATTACATTTTCAGAGTAATGCACTAGCAAGCTGTTTATTACCATTGTCTTCTACGATAATTTATCCACATAACCATATATGGCATGCCTGACCTTGTTTACTTTGACTCCATAAACAGCGTCAAACTCTGCCCGCAAAGTGGAAAGTCAAACTCAAACATGAAACGGTTCGGATATTCCTGCACAGACATTTTGATTGGCTAAAAATCTGTTTCTAATGTGTAGTGTTTTTATGGAAAGTGATACATAATCATCTTATCAATGCTGCAATATTTAAAATCTTGGATTGAATTTTGTAACACACTAATTTTAGCTAACCTGAGCCGAAGGCTCAAGTGAGCTTTTCTGATCACATTTTGTCCGTCGTCCGTCCGTCTAGCTGTCCGTCTGAAAACTTTTCACATTTTCGACTTCTTCTCAAGAACCACTGGGCCAATTTTGACCAAACTTGGTACAAAGAATTTTTGGGTGAAGGGAAATTGAAGTTGTAAAAATGAAGGGCCAAGTCCCCTCACAAGGGCAGATAATCAAGAAAAGAAAAAAATAGGGTAGGCTCATTCAAAAATCTTCTTCACTAGAACCACTGAACCAGAAAAGCTGAAACTTATTTGAAAGCACCCTGGGGTGGTGCAAATTCTAAATTGTTCAAATCATGACTCCCGGGGGTTGGGCGGGGCCACAATAGGGAATCAAAGTTTTACATAGAAATATA
>PRKT01000061.1:1746491-1802690 GCA_003671525.1 Saccostrea glomerata | reverse complement strand
TTTCATTTAAATTAAAAGATTTTGTTCTTAAATGAAAGAAAACATTAATTGAAACTAATTAAAGTTAAAATTACATAATTAAGTATACTTAAATGAAAATAATAATAAAAATATTCAATCCTGCTTAAAATTTAATGTTCTTTACAATAAAATTAGTTGTACGTCTCTATATTGTACCGTAAAGGACCTAGAAGCGAAAAACCGAACCCCGTAACTTTCCGCTATGGCGTGCTTTTCGAAATTCCCTAATTAATTAATATTAATTAATTATTTCCATTTGGGATTTCTGGAGAATCTAAGGATATTATTTTAAAAATGGGCATCTAGTACCCACTTTTTGAAAAACTCTACATTCTCCAACATTTTTATAATAAAGTTTCATTTAAATTAAAAGATTTTGTTCTTAAATGAAAGAAAACATTAATTGAAACTAATTAAAGTTAAAATTACATAATAAAGTATACGCATATAAAAAATAATAATAAAAATATTCAATCTTGCTTGAAATTTAATGTTCTTTATGATAAAATTATTTGTACGTCTCTATCTTATACTGAAAAGGACATAGAAGCGAAAAATCGACCCCCAGTGACCCACTGCTAAAGTGCGCTTAACGACACAACCAAAATAATTAAATAAAACCTAATTTTTCGACAAGCAGAGCTTCAGAAATCTTTATAGTATAATTTCATATTGTAGAACAATTATTCAGCAACATCCTGGAATAAAAATGTTTTGTATAGCTGCATTTTTAAAAAACCAGCGGCCGAAATACCAACCCTACCCCCTGTCGTCTTTTATTATTATTTATTGCTCTTTCGATTCTCAGTTCTTTTCAGGTGCTTTAATAAAGATAAAAAATATTTTATCTTCCTTAGAATTTAATGCTTTTTACGATAAAATTATTTCCACATCTCTATCTCATTCCGTATAGGACCTAGAAGCAAAAAACCGAACCCGCCGTATCATCCTCTAGAGCGCGATTTACGAAATTCCAAAAATAATTAAATAAAACCTATTTTCTGGACCAGGAGAGCTTTGGAAACCTTTAAAATATATTTTTCTCATGTAGAACAATTATTCAGCAACATTTTTAGATATAATTCGTGTGTATAGCGGCATTTTTTAAAGGCCAGTGGCTGAAATACCAACCCAACCCCTTTCAGTATTATATTATCATTTATTGCTCTTTCGCTTGTCAGTTCTTTTAAGGTGATTTAATAATGAGAAAATATATTTAATCCTGCTTGAAATTTAATTTTCTTTACGATAAAATTATTATCACATCTCTATCTGATTCCGTTAAGGACCTAGAAGCGAAAAACCGAACCCGCCGTATCATCCGCTAGAGCGCGATTTACGAAATTCCAAAACTAATTAAATAAAACCTAATTTCTCGACCAGGAGAGCTTCGGAAACCTTTAAAATATATTTTTATCTTGTAGAACTATTATTCAGCAACTTTTGAGATATAAATCGTGTGTATAGCGGCATTTTAAAAAGCCAGTGGCCGAAATACCAACCCTACCCCTTTCAGTATTATATTATCATTTATTGCTCTTTCGCTTGTCAGTTCTTCTAAGGCGAGTTAATAAAGATAAAAAATATTTAATCCTGCTTGTAATTTAATGCTCTTTATGATAAAATTATTTTCAAATCTCTAACTGATTCCATTAAGGACCTAGAAGCGAAAAACCGAACCCCCATAAGCCTTCGCTAGAGCGCGATTTACGAATTTAGCTAAATAGTTAAATAAAACCTAATTTCCCGACCAGGAGTGCTTCAGAAACCTTAAAACTATATTTTTATCTTGTAGAACAATTATTTAGCAACATTTTGAGATATAAATCGTGTGTATAGCGGCATTTTTAAAACGCCAGTGGCCGAAATACCAACCCTATCCCCTGTCGGATTTTATTATCATTTATTGCTCTTTCGCTTGTCAGTTCTTCTAAGGCGATCTAATAAAGATTAAAAATATTTAATCCTGCTTGAAATTTAACATTCTTAACGATAAATTTATTTTCACATCTCTCAAGAACCACTGGGCCAGAAAAGCTGAAACTTATATGGAAGCATCCCGGTATAGAGTAGATTCTAAATTGTTCAAATCATGACCCCCGGGGGAAGGACGGGGCCACAATGGGAAATCAAAATTTCACATATGAATATATAGGAAAAATCTTTGAAAATCTTCTCAAGAACCACTTGGCCAGAAAAGCTGAGACTTAAATGGAAACATCCTGGTATAGTGTAGATTCTAAATTGTTCAAATCATGACCCCCGGGGGAAGGGCAGGGCCACAATGGGGAATCAAAGTTTTACAAAGGAATTTAAGGAAAAATCTTTGAAAATCTTCTTCTCAAGAACCACTTGGCCAGAAAAGCTGAAACTTATATGGAAGCATCCTGGGGTAGTGTAGATTCTAAATTGTTCAAATCATGACCCCCGGGGGAAGGGCGGGGTCACAATGGGGAATCAAAGTTTTACATAGGAATATATAGGAAAAATCCTTGAAAATCTTTTTCTTAAGAACCACTGTGCCAGAAAAGTTGAAACTTATGTGCACATGGAAGGATCCTGGGGTAGTGTAGATTTCAAAATGTCTAAATTATGATCAGTGGGGTAGGGTGGGGATACATTATGTATTACAAGGAGGAAATCTGGTAAAGAACAGAATGGTCAAAGCTTCTCAGGTGAGCGATGTGGCCCATGGGCCTCTTGTTGTTAATCAAAGTGCGTTCATATCGACCATATTAACGCACTTTGAAAAAAAAAATTGCACGGCTTGGACAATATTCTTGCAAAATTTAAGTTATGATAATTGATTATTTGAACCTGGTATAATAACTTTTCAGCTGTGATGTCACTTCAGTTTCTGAGATATAGACGTTTTTAAAGATTTTTAGGGCTTGATTTTTTCCCAGCAGTTCTCGTATATTTTATAAAAGGGAAAGGGGTCCTCTAGAAATGATTGTTTTATTGCATAATTTCGTTCCCAACTCTCTCTTAATTTGAAAGTAATAAAATAAAGCATTAGCCTCATAGATCAGTACTCATTCGACTGGGTAAGGGACTGCAAGAATTCTTTCCCAAAAAGCAAATTTATTTACATAAATCAACACACTAACACATATAATCGACTTACCTTACTATATCACCTCAAACGTTGCAAGGGGATAATAATGTTGTCAATTACTAAAATTTAAGTTCAAAGTTTTTGTTTTACACAGTCACATATTTTCAAAGTGCGTTAAGTGTGTACATGGTAAAATAGTATGCTGTTTAACGCAGTTTAAAAAAATCAAAGTGTGTTGATTTGCTCTGAAGTTCAACCTTTTTTCAAAGTGCGTTGATTTTGTCCCAAAATTAAGGACAGATGATACAAATTTTTTTTTTCTTTGGAGGAGACTTGTCACAAGTTTAGAAAAGTGAATACTAGTAATTCACATAAACTTTTCTCCTAAGAACCGGAAAATGAAATAGACTTGGGAAATCTTTATTTAGTAATATTTCAATATATTTACAAATATGGACAAACACACTCAGTAAAGGTTTACAGATGAAAACAAATTTCAGAATATGTTACCTAGGTGCTAAAAGTGAAATATTAACTTTAGAAAAATATACCAAGCCAGATAAATTTTATTAGGAAAAACAATATGGTAAAATTAGGCTATGTGATCTTGCTGATTTGGTCATTTTGTTTTTCATCAATAAGACTTCTGATATTCTTTTTCTAGCAAATTGTTTGTCAAACATTGAACTTGTTTCACAACTTTTTCAAACGTAGAGCATGCTCTAGCTTCATGAGCTTATTACAGACAAAATACCCGTATGAAGGCGATGAAGCTTTATTGCCAATGGAAGATGACGATTAATACGTAAAAGTAATCTCGTTTATCATAAACCTTGATAGTTAAATTACCATCAAAGTCCCTCTCCAGTTAAACATCAAAATAGGAAATGGATGTGTCAGACTATGTCGTACTGAGTATCTTTTATTTCAAATATACTTGCATATATCGTATCGACATAAGAATGGAAATAATCACTGTTGCTAGAAAAAACATGATCGATTTATCTTAATGTCGAGATTAAGGCCATAGCGGATTTTTTCTTTTTACATAAAAGACTGCGAGCAAATTCACATAAATGCCTAATAGGTCTGTTAACTAGAAAGTCTGCTATTGCAAGCAATAGCTTATGTCGTCCCGAACTGGACAAGACTTTCATTTTTTTCATCACTAAAACAATACCCATTATAGCAAAGCTCGGAAAACAACAACTCGTATCAGTCCTTCAGTACTTTCAGTACTTTGATTTAAAAATCGAAGTTAAAGAATTCTCACTTTTCCCCCTGTTTCCATGGAAACTATTGACAATTTGCACAATATTTGAAAGGATTATAATACACTACACATTTTAATCAGATAAGAATTTACAAGCAGTCTTTTTAGCATGTTTCATGGTGAAGAAGCTTTATCAATTAAGGTTCTAGGATAAATCTAGATATTTTTTTTAGTAAAATATAGTTAACACAACTTTTTTTATTTAATTAATAGAGAGAATCCTGTGGATGAATAAATTTGAAAAGTCGAATTGGGTTGTTACAGGAGTTGTTTTTTTTAATAACACATACACTCAAATCTAATTCATCATTGTTTTAATATTTGAATTTATTGTATTACTAGTATATCATATTTTTTAAAATGGTCAGGGATGTTTTCAAAAAGTCAAAATTAAAATCATTATAATAGAAAAACCCTTAATTTTACTACTAAATTTAAAATTGTCTCAAAATCCCTAACACAGGTAAAGTTTGACACCTGGGGTATTTCACTGTGTATTAAATCACTTCCTGTGTATAGGGATTAGGAGACAGGTGGCCACAGGTAGACTGCTAGCCCCCAACGAATTCACACCTGTACAAAATAAGCCCCTCCCTCAACTGAAATTTACCACCCGGTAAAAAATCTCTGCCTTTAAGGTTAAAAAGTTATGGTGAAGGTTCAAACTACTTTTAGCATAGAGGTCACAGTCAAGGTCAAAAAGTCATTGACCTTGTTGCCATGTGAAAGAACTTAATTAGTTGAGAGTGCATATTAAATATGTTGTCTCTATCTCCTATGATTCAAAAGTTATGGCGAAGCTTTGAAAAAGCTATTCAAGAGTTTTTGCAAAGATAATAGTTGACACGAATAGTAAAACAGTCAGACAGGACAAAAACAATATGCACCCTGAGTGTTCTATTGATCCTGGTGCATAAAAATCATTAAATGCACACCATGCCAATGCAAAAGTTATCAAATAGGAAATAAAAGCTTTATTTGAACGTTTTCCTAAACAAGCAAGGTTCTGAATAACTAATTCTCTCAAAATAAATTGTAAAATCCAGTTGAGATCCAGAGCATCTGGACTATGTTTCAGTGTACCTGGTCTGTATGGCTTTGTCTCTAGTTTGGCCATGGCTGGGATGATAAGGTTTAATTACCTGGTCTGTATGGCTTGGTCTCTAGTCTGGCCATGGCTTGGATGATAAGGTTTAATTACCTGGTCTGTATGGCTTGGTCTCTAGGCTGACCATGGCTGGGATGATGAGGTTTAATTACCTGGTCTGTATGGCTTGGTCTCTAGTTTGGCCATGGCTGGGATGATAAGGTTTAATTACCTGGTCTGTATGGCTTTGTCTCTAGTTTGGCCATGGCTGGGATGATAAGGTTTAATTACCTGGTCTGTATGGCTTGGTCTCTAGTTTGGCCAGGGTGGGATGATGAGGTTTAATTACCTGTATGACTTGGTCTCTATTACCTGGTCTGTATGGCTTGGTCTCTAGTTTGGCCATGGCTGGGATGATAAGGTTTAATTACCTGGTCTGTATGGCTTGGTCTTTAGTCTGGCCATGGCTGGGATGATAAGGTTTAATTACCTGGTCTGTATGGCTTGGTCTCTAGTTTGGCCATGGCTGGGATGATAAGGTTTAATTACCTGGTCTGTATGGCTTGGTCTCTAGTTTGGCCATGGCTGGGATGATAAGGTTTAATTACCTGGTCTGTATTGCTTGGTCTCTAGTTTGGCCATGGCTGGGATGATGAGGTTTAATTACCTGAGTGACTTGGTCTCTATTACCTGGTCTGTATGGCTTGATCTCTAGTTTGGCCATGGCTGGAATGATAAGGTTTAATTACCTGGTCTGTATGGCTTGGTCTCTAGTTTGGCCATGGCTGGGATGATGAGGTTTAATTACCTGGTCTGTACGGCTTGGTCTCTAGTTTGGCCATGGCTGGGATGATAAGGTTTAATTACCTGGTCTGTATGGCTTGGTCTCTAGTTTGGCCATGGCTGGGATGATAAGATTTAATTACCTGGTCTGTATGGCTTTGTCTCTAGTTTGGCCATGGCTGGGATGATGAGGTTTAATTACCTGGTCTGTATGGCTTGGTCTCTAGTTACCTGGTCTGTATGGCTTGGTCTCTATTACCTGGTCTGTATGACTTGGTCTCTATTACCTGGTCTATATGGCTTTGTCTCTAGTTTGGCCATGGCTAGGATGATGAGGTTTAATTACCTGGTCTCTATGACTTGGTCTCTATTACCTGGTCTGTATGGCTTGGTCTCTATTACCTGGTCTGTATGGCTTGGTCTCTAGTTTGGCCATGGCTGGGATGATGAGGTTTAATAACCTGGTCTGTATGGCTTTGTCTCTAGTTACCTGGTCTGTATGACTTGGTCTCTATTACCTGGTCTGTATGGCTTTGTCTCTAGTTTGGCCATGGCTAGGATGATGAGGTTTAATTACCTGGTCTGCATGGCTTGGTCTCTATTACCTGGTCTGTATGGCTTGGTCTCTATTACCTGGTCTTTATGGCGTGGTCTGTAGTTACCTGGTCTGTATGGCTTGGTCTCTATTACCTGGTCTGTATTTCTTGGTCTATAGTTTGGCCATGGCTGGGATGATGACGTTTAATTACCTGGTCTGTATGACTTGGTCTCTATTGCCTGGTCTGTAAGGCTTGGTCTCTATTACCTGGTCTGTATGGCTTGGTCTCTAGTTTGGCCATGGCTGGGATGATGAGGTTTAGCTCCTGATCTTTGTCATCCATCACTCCATTCTGTTGTTTCTTAAGCCGCTCCTCAGCTTTCTTCTTCAGAGAGTAAGTCTACAACAAAAAAGGGTGCCATTAAGTCAGATACTTGATTATAACTGATAATCACTTCACATTAAAGCTTGAGTAAACCAAATATATTAATCACAACTTATGAAACTTGTGTGTGGCATGATAAATAGGATGTAAGATCAAAGAGACAGACGTGTCAAAATCATGGAATAAGAATAAAAGTCAGAATTCATAGAGTTATATAGAGATGTGAGTTTAGAAAGTTTGTACTGTAATTCATACACTAGTATATTAAGATAATTTTCACTGTAATAATGTAGATATTTTGAACTGTAATTAATTTAATATGATATTAACCGTGTAGTAGAAGTCATCCAGATATGGATTTTCTGTTTGGAGTTGGATCAGCTGGATTTTGATAATCCAGTCTTTTTCTTTTTGAGTCATCAATCCAGCATAAGCATCCACTGATCTCTTCCTGTCTTCCTCTGGATTGTAGTGGTAGTACCTGCGGTGATCGTGTTCCCGCCGGTTGTCGTGGTAATCTCGGCGGTGTTCACGGTTGTCAGGGTGATGACCTTGATCACACCTGGTAGGGTCATGACCTTCTGAATAACCCTCTCTGTGGTCAGTATTGCTGTAGTTTCCACGGTTACTACAAAAGATGTGAAAATTTACAATGATCCATTTTAAAAAAAAATATTTTTAAAATATTGCAACCTTTTTTATACATTAACACTGTACTTACTGTCCCCTGAAGAATCCCCTCCCTCGACCTCTTCTGGGATCTGAATGACCCAGTGGGTGTGGTGGTCTACAAAACATCAATATTCATGAAGTTATGTCATTTATATAAACAATGGACCCTCAGATATCCGGATGTTTCAGTATCCGGACGACTTTTTGTCGGAACGAAATTTCAAAATTTTATAGTCTTGTTTAACTGGTGATTCAGGTATCTAGACACTTCACATATCCGGACAAATTGACTAGGAACCAAAGCGTTTGAATAAATGAGACTCCACTGTATATTCTGTGTGCTTTGATATAGGTTTGTTAAATGTTCATGATGTGTTCTGTGTTTATTTATGACACTATATGGTTGTCTTTAAAATATGAATATTTTCTTAGAAATAAGTAACATCAAGTAATTCCTTTAAATACATTCTGTGTATTTTTACATATGCATAATTAGCAACAGTGCTCCAAGTCACACTTGCTCTTAGGTCGCAAAATGGTGACCTAAAAATTTTTTTGGTCGCCATTTCAGAATTTCTGGTCGCCATAATCAAATATTTCACTCGCCATAAATAAAAATACATTTTGTGAATAAAATTTGATAATTTAAATAAGGATATGTATTATGTCTTTATTAAATCTAAGATTACTTATTACTTTGACTATAAACAATTTGCTAGGTTGAAGGAAATATTTTTATTGAATACATGTACCCTTAACTGGTTGTACAGTACACAGAAGAATAAACAAGTAATCTGATCACATAAATAAAATTTGTTCAAATGAAAATAAAAGATTGACAGCTGTTGAGACAGGACTTTGCCTGCTGTTTGTCATGTTTACTTACTACTACGTACCTATCCCATTACACAGTAATTATAAATGCCACCAAAACACTCTTTATTAGCATGATTCATTGTGATATGAAAGCAATTGACCAAATGCCTCTAACACGGTCGGATACTAGAAAGCTTATTGAGTTTAGATGCCATTCTATCAGGAACATTATTTATACACGTCTCTGGTTCTATCAAACTTTGTACAGCATGCTGCCATAACATTACGTGATCCAAGTCCATGCAACGCTTCGTAAAGTTTATTTAAGGTATCACACCGGTAATTGACCAATCAAAATGAACTTAGTCAAATGTAGGTCCATATATATAGAATTAATTTTCTTTTCTTTTGAGGCGTTTTTCTATTTTCTTCCATGCCATTTTTACAACTTTGGTACCTGTGCCTAGTAAATTTTATGTACTTTGTGAATAAAGAAAGGTTTTGGACAGGAACTATTTTTTTCATGGCATAGGAGGCTACTTCCTGTAGTGCACTCGAGGTGTTTATAAACACAGTGAAAACACGTGGATTTGAGGGTAGCCCTGTTTGCAGATGGAAAAAGTCCGAAAATGCCGTGTGGGTACCCTGTTTTTTGGTGTCAGCTAATGTGACAGGTAATGTTTAACACCTTCTGCTAAATATTTTTTCATGTAAACAAATACCTGATTTTTAACGATTTTATATTCTATATAGAATTATATAGTGAAAACAATTACCGGTGTGATACCTTGAAGGTGATTGTGAAAAATCATTTTAATCCTTATTAAAGACATTTTTCATTTTTAAAAGGCATATTTTAACAAAATATGTGATTTTATTAACTTTTTGTTTGAAAACACACAATTTTAAAATTAGAATTAGAATTTACATTATTTTTCACAGATTTCTGTTTAAAAATTAACAATAGGTTATATTTTACACTCAATACTTTAAAATATGACTAAAAAGGTAGCATTATGCATCTAAAATGTGGAAAGAAGTCAGAGAATATTGTTTTTTCATTTTATATGACTTAACATTATTTGCACCAGCTGACCGCAGTCAATTATAGTGTCTACAGACTTTGCGGTAAAGGGTGTTAAAGCTGATTTTTCAAGAATAGACTAATTCTAGGTTTGCGAATGAATTTTTAGCACAAGCGACAACTGCGATAAAATGTAAACAAGTAAAAATGTTTTCACGGAATGATAATTTCTACAGACACATGATTTATTATAATTTATTCAGACCTCCAGTGATACATACATTACTGCATTGGAAGAACAGAAATAATGAAATGAGTCAGATCTGTCTAATAAACTTAATACATAAGCTACATAAGTAAAATTCATTATGAATTTTTCACAGTAAGGAAGGTTATGACCAAAAAATCCTGAAATACTGTCAAGGTCTGCATGATAATACTTATTTAGAGTTCTAACCATGCATCATACATGTAGTGCGGAATGTCACTTGGCACCATGGCATGCCTTTTGTGGTTCTTAGGACTTTATTTATGCTTTCGCAGCTGACATTCATGTTTTTTCAGTTTATCGGAGACTGTTTTTTGTTATTTTTTCATTTATATGTAGGTGTTGACTGTCACTTTTAAATAAAGTCTCAGTCAGTGATGCTTATATGAGCATGATCTATTAAGTATATCATTGTACTGAAATATTAATAAATTCCAAATTTAACTGATGAAGAAATTTGGCATATTTAGATAATTGAAATATCAGAATAACTATAATTCAGCTAATAAGGTGCACATTTCTTCTCAGATCACTTCCTATAAATTTTATCAGCAGTTTTTGTACACCCACCCACCTCAAAGAATCATGGAGGATGTCCTGAATCTGGTCTCTGTGATGCATTTTGTCTCATAGAAAAGTGTTCAAACTCATTAAAATGTTTAATATTTATATTTTAAAATTTAAATGTTTATTTTTTTATGTAAATTTGTTGAAACAAAAAGATATAATCTTGCATAAATCATGGAAATTCATTAAACACCTTTGGAATTCCTGAATAAATCCATGAAAAGAGAATAATTATGCATGTTAAATTGAAATTTCATGGCTAATTTGTGTCTTAAGAGAAAGCCAGTTGCATAAATCACAACAATAAATTACATCTGAATTGTTGTCTCCAGTTTCTTATCATCAAAGCCAGTTTAATGGAGTGTGGGAGCTGTGAAGAACCTCCCTAGATGCTGATATCATTTTGACTGCCCTGAGTTACAACACAGCATTTAGATAAACTTCTGCACAGCAGCTTGTAGACACATACCTAGGCTTTATTTGGAACATAAATTGACCAGATACAGTTTTCATTATCAACCCAGTATTTAACAATTTCTGTATTTTTGTTCATTCTTTGAAGGGGAAAATGCAACTTTGTTATGTAATAATTACATAATGGTCTTAGACTTGTAAACTCTTTTCTGTTTGTGGTGAAGAACAAAACATATACTCTCCACGGATAAAAAATTGGTTGCCAAGCTTATTCTTTTAATGATGAAATTCTGCTTCAAAAGATGCACAAAAAACTGCTTCCAGAGTGCTGTGTGTGTTGTTCTTGACTGCTCTGGAGTAAGGGAGATAAATGCTTCATATCTTCAGAAATAAGGGGATTTAGATCACCAGACTTAGGGATGTTGGGGACAATTATTTAATGAATCTCAGGTGCAAAAATGGAAAAAATCGAACACCTTCAAAGGTCCTTCAAGGTATCACACCGGTAATTGACCAATCAAAATGAACTTAGTCAAATGTAGGTCCATATATATAGAATTAATTTTCTTTTCTTTTGAGGCGTTTTTCTATTTTCTTCCATGCCATTTTTACAACTTTGGTACCTGTGCCTAGTAAATTTTATGTACTTTGTGAATAAAGAAAGGTTTTGGACAGGAACTATTTTTTTCATGGCATAGGAGGCTACTTCCTGTAGTGCACTCGAGGTGTTTATAAACACAGTGAAAACACGTGGATTTGAGGGTAGCCCTGTTTGCAGATGGAAAAAGTCCGAAAATGCCGTGTGGGTACCCTGTTTTTTGGTGTCAGCTAATGTGACAGGTAATGTTTAACACCTCCTGCTAAATATTTTTTCATGTAAACAAATACCTGATTTTTAACGATTTTTTATTCTATATAGAATTATATAGTGAAAACAATTACCGGTGTGATACCTTGAAGGTGATTATGAAAAATCATTTAAATCCTTATTACAGACATTTTTCATTTTTAAAAGGCATATTTCAACAGAATATGTGATTTTATTAACTTTTTGTTAGGAAACACACAGTTTTAAAATTAGAATTAGAATTTACATAATTTTTCACAGATTTCTGTGTAAAAATTAACAATAGGTTATTTTTTACACTCACTACTTTAAAATATGAGTAAAAAGGTAGCATTATGCATCTAAAATGTAGAAAGAAGTCAGAGAATGTTGTTTTTTCATTTTATATGACTTAACATTATTTGCACCAGCTGACCGCAGTCAATTATAGTATCTAAAGACTTTGCGGTAAAGGGTGTTAAAGCTGATTTTTCAAGAATAGACTAATTCTAGGTTTGCGAATGAATTTTCAGCACAAGCGACAACTGCGATAAAATGTAAACAAGTAAGATATGTTCTCACAGAATGATAATTTCTACAGACATATGATTTATTTAATTTATTCACACCTCCACTGATACATATGTTACTGCATTGGAAGAATAGAAATAATGAAATGAGTCAGATCTGTCTATTAAACTTCAAACATAAGCTACATAAGTAAAATTCTTTAAGAATTTTTCACAGGAAGGAAGGTTATGACCAAAATATCCTTAAATACTGTCAGAGTCTGCATGATAATACTAATTCTGAGTTCTAATCATGCATCATACATGTAGTGGAGAATGTCACTTAGCACCATGGCATGCCTCTTGTGGTTCTCAGGACTTTATTCATGCTTTCGCAGCTGACATTCATGTTTTTTCAGTTTTTCGGAGACTGTTTTTTGTTATTTTTTCATTTTTATGTAGGTGTTGACTGTCTTTTTTTATTTAAGTCTCAGTCAGTGATGCTTATATGAGCATGATCTATTAAAGATATCATTGTACTGAAATATTAATAAATTGTAAATTTAACTGATGAAGAAATTTGGCATATTTACATAATTAAAATATCAGAATAACTATAATTCAGCTAATAAGGTGCACCTTTCTTCTCAGATCACCTCCTATAAATTTTATCAGCAGTTTTTGTACACCCACCCACCTCAAAGAATCATGGAGGATGTCCTGAAACTGGTCTCTGTGATGCATTTTGTAACATATAAATGTGTTCAAACCCATAAAAATGTTTAATATTTATATTTTAAAATTTGAATTTTTATTTTTTATGTAAATTTGGTGAAAGAAAAAGATGTAATCTTGCATAAATCATGGAAATTCATTAAACACCTTTGGAATTCCTGAGTAAATCCATGAAAAGAGAATAATTATGCATGTTAAATTGAAATTTCATGGCTACTTTGTGTCTTAAGAGAAAGCCAGTTACATAAATCACAACAATAAATTACATCTGATTTGTTGTCTCCATTTTCTTATCATCAAAGCCAGTTTATTGGAGTGTTGGAGCTGTCAAGAACCTCCCTAGATGCTGATATCATTTAGACTGACCTGAGTTACAACACAGCATTTAGATAAACTTCTGCACAGCATCTTGTAGACAAATACCTAGGCTTTATTTGGAACATAAATTGACCAGATACAGTTTTCATTATCAACCCAGTATTTAACAATTCCTGTATTTTTGTTCATTCTTTGAAGGGGAAAATGCAACTTTGTTATGTAATAATTACATAATGGTCTTAGACTTGTAACCTCTTTTTTGTTTGTTGTGAAGAACAAAGCATATACTCTCCACAGATAAAAAATTGGTTGCCAAGCTTATTCTTTTAATGATGAAATTCTGCTTCAAAAGATGCACAAAAAACTGCTTCCAGAGTGCTCTGTGTGTTATTCTTGACTGCTCTGGAGTAAGGGAGATAAATGCTTCATATCTTCAGAAATAAGGGGATTTAGATCACCAGACTTAAGGATGTTGGGGACAATTATTTAATGAATCTCAGGTGCAAAAATGAAAAAAATCGAACGCCCTCAAAGGCCCTTCAAGGTATCACACCGGTAATTGACCAATCAAAATGAACTTAGTCAAATGTAGGTCCATATATATAAAATTAATTTTCTTTTCTTTTGAGGCGTTTTCCTATTTTCTTCCAAGCCATTTTTACAACTTTGGTACCTGTGCCTAGTAAATTTTATGTACTTTGTGAATAAATAATGGTTTTTGACAGGAACTATTTTTTTCAGGGCATAGGAGGCTACTTCCTGAGATGCACTCGAGGTGTTTATAAACAAAGTGAAAACACGTGGATTTGACGGTAGCCCTGTTTGCAGATGGAAAAAGTCCGAAAATGCCGTGTGGGTACCCTGTTTTTTGGTGTCAGCTAATGTGACAGGTAATGTTTAACACCTCCTGCTAAATATTTTTTCATGTAAACAAATACCTGATTTTTAACGATTTTTTATTCAGTATAGAATTATATAGTGAAAACAATTACCGGAGTGATACCTTGAAGTACCCTGGTATATGTCTTCAAACATTTTCTTGATAGAGAATCTTTACAAATGAAATCTCGATCCCGATCTTAAAAATGGACTTTTCCAGCCCAAATTTTCTCAGTCGCGAAAATGCAAGCATGTTTTTATTTCTAGTCGCAAAATCAATTTTTTAGTCGCAAATGCGACCATTTTAAACGCAACTTGGAGCACTGAGCAAGATGTTTAATAATTGTTACAGTGGAGCCTCATTTATCCGGACACTTTGGTTCCTTTTCAATTATGGTCAGACAAGTTAAACAAGACAAAATAACTTTTAAAAATTCTGTTCCATTGAAAAATCGTCCGGATACTGAAGCATCCAGATATATGAAGGTCCACTGTAGATAGCACTTAGACAAGAAAAGGTGATGTAGAAAGAACAATTAATAGAATTCTTAAACTTCCCCCAACACATACAAGTCTTCTAGAAAATTTATTAAAAGAATCATACAAAAATTTAAGCTTACCTTGGACCCCCTGAGCTGTTGTGAGGGGGAGGGTAAGATCCTGTGTGGGGCGGGCCGTACGGACTGCCAGGGTGGGGACCAAAGTCACCGCCGTGTGGACTTTGTCGTGGACCGGGGCTGTTGTATGGGCTCTGTGGAGGAGGGGCCCTCAGTAGCTGGCGGGGGATACCAATGAGGGCACTAGGCATACGACTCCCTATATAACAACAAATGAAAGAGTGTTGATACTATGAATGGATTATAGAGAAGATACAACTAGATTAAACATATGTGATAAAAGATGAATTGACTTGAATGATTCACAATATATTTTACCTTTACAGATATTTTCTTATTTCATCGTATATTTTTAATATGATCAAATTTTCAGAATACCAGTAAAACCATTTTTTTTAAATTATGAAAACATTTTTTTTCTTTTCTTTTTGGTGAGAAAATTGTATTAATCTTTGAAAGTCAGTAAAGTAAGGGGCATGTTAAACCATATTGCAACAGGTTAAGTTTGAAATTAAAATGGATTTCAACATGCTTTGCCAGATAAACAGCTTAATAAATTAAAACAGCATTTTTTAAAGTCAAATACATACAAAGTTGAAAAATCAAAGTAGAAAATGTGACGTTGAAGTAAAAGACAACTAACCCAATAAAACCTTGAAGAATAGGAATTATGGCAATATTCCAAACCAAGCAATCCACGATTTTGAATCCATAACAACTGTTTTCATTTTGTGTAAATGTTGGTATCATTTTTTCTCAATAGTTATCATTTGAATGTTACTTCAGAAACAGACTTACAGGGACGTGAACACAGTTTTAGCTAAATTTTTAAATTTATTTTTTCCATTTCTGAACAGTTACAAAAATTTAACAAGATATTTCTAATGATCATAAAAAATTGAAAAAAAACTATTTTTTTTAAATTTTTTAAATTGATTGAAAACTGAAAAAAGAATTTCAGATGTTGAGCTACAAGACAGATTTAAATCTCCATACCTTTGTTATGTAAAAAGGGCCTGTGCCATGATGAATTTTAAGTTTTAACAAATGATGTTCAAATTTTTGCTGATCATAAGAATTAACTTTAGTTAATAGGAATTGTAAACTTTAAAATTGGTTTTAAAAAATAGTCAATTGAAACTGAGTCCATGTCCCTTTCAGCTTTAGTTAAACATTACAAACATGCAAAATTCAAGGGGAAAATGGAATTGTAAACAACATGGTAATAGTTGAATCATTTCATAATTCAAAATAATGTAAAAGAGTTCTCCATGAGCTGTTTTACTGTGTTGCTCCCGACACAGTAAAATTTTCTCCGACACAGTAACGATTAAAATATCATGCATGCGACACAGAAAAAATTTTACCGACACAGTAAGAGTTGTAATAATTATAAAATCTAAACACACAAATTCTCTCCGACTGAAACTTTAATCAAACAATTCTACCTACTTTCACTTCAAAAAGTTATAACACTTAATTACTAGGGCTTCACCTTGAGTAATCAATCATCTCCTAGACTCTTGCCGGACTTTACGCATGACGGAACAAATTAAGACAAATAAATTGTTTTCACAATTTAATGTACCGGTTAATTAGTAGTTGCAATGAAATACATTGTATTATTGATGAAAGCTATTTAAATATGTCTTTCCTATAGGGCCACGGCTCTAGAATTATGTAAGCATTGTAAGTCATTCATAACACCGTACTGAATTCATTTAATTGATGTTAATAAATTGCCGAATATTTTGAAATTTCAGCATGTTCAAAACACTCTTTAAAATATTTTACTGTTCTCAGGTTCCTTTTTTGTAATGCGGTAACTCGATCAAGAAACCAGATAAATAAACAAGAGGCCCACGGGCCTTATAGGTCACCTGAGTATCATGTGACAACTTTCGAGCGATTGTATTTGGTTCGTGTTTTAATCCAAAGCCATGAAATTCAAAAATTTTGAAAGAGGCACCATTGCTTATCAAAGGGCAGATTTCAAAGCATTAATTTATTTTAGTCAAAGTACCCCCCTGGTACCCCTGACCCAGCGGCCCTGAAATTATCTATTTTGAAAGAGGCCCCTTTCTTCATTATAAGGCCAGCATGTTTAGGTTTAGTTATGAAATGAGAACAAAAAAGTCCCAAAGGATAAGGAAATAAAAAAAAATTTGATAAATCAATTATTAATATTTGTACATTCTTTTTTATGCTATTCTTATAGGCTCCTTACCACTGGACACATAATGCTTACAAATAGGAAAGTAGAACATTTAATTGCTTATTTCATCATATGCAAGTTTGGGCCAGTTATATAAATTTTGTGATGTTGGTCAAAATATGTTTTAAAAAATCAATTCTTTAAAAGTCTTTCAATATATCTTCATTTTTTAAATATGTGTTAGGTAAATGTATAGACATTGTTCTAAAATTTACTTGTTGCCTAAAATTATAATTCCTATCATAAAACAGACAGGGAGAAATTTGGGGAGTAGGGTGAACATTAAGTTAAGTGTAAAATAATTTTTCTGGCTTATACAAATGATACTACATGCCTGTATATATTTGTATATATTCTTGCCTTTTAATTGTTGATTTTTTTTTTATTTCTTCGCGGTATTGTTTATTTCTTCCTCAAATGGACTTAACTTCTCCCAATTATCTCACCAGCATGTCATTGTGCAACAAAGTCGTCAGCATTTTATTTGTCCTTTGAACGGGTGAAACGTTTTGAATGCCTTCGTATCGATGAATTTTACATAAAACCAAGCAATTTTCTTAGATATAACTTTATTTACCCGCCGTTTCATCTTTAAACGCAGAAGGATAAAACGTACGCTGAACTAGGACCTGGGGTCCCCCGCAAATAGTTCGTCATTTTGCGTAGTAATAAAACATTCTAGGAACTCTTCAGGCATTGAAGGCACAAAAGTAAATTCATCGATATCATCAATACGAAGACCTCAGGTCACCTTATATATTAATTGAATTTTATATGATTAATTTTCGTTGTCTTACTCCAAAATAATCAATTTTCTAATATATATAATATTATATTAACAGAAACGTGAAAATGATAAAGGGTGACCAGAGGTAACCTAATATTTTACATCAATTTCACAATAGGGGGACCAAAGATCACCTTACATTGTACATCAGTAGGGGGACCAGAGGCCACCTTATATTTAACATCATTAGGGAGACCAGTTGTCACCTTATATTTTACATCATCAGAGGGATCATGGGTAGCATTTTAAATCAATAGGGGTCCAAAGGTAATCTTTTATTGCACATAATAGGGGACCTGGGGATACCTTATAGTACATCATTTGGGGGACCAGAGGTCACCCTATAATATACATCAGTAGGGGGACTACAGGTAACCTAATATTGTACTGTACATAAGTAGAGGGACCAGAGTAAACCTTATATTGTACATCAGTAGGGAGACCAGAGGGCACCTTATATTGTGCATCAGTGGTGGTGTGGGGGGGGGGGATGACACCTTATACTTTACATCAGTAGGGGGACCAGTGGACACCTTATAGTGTACATCAATACGGGGACCAGAGGTCACCCGATATTTTACATTAGTACGGGAACTATTGGTCATCTAATATTGTACTGTACATCAATAGGGGGACCAGAGACCACTTTATATTGTACATCAAAAGGAGGACCAGAGGTCACCTTATATTTAACACCAGAAGGGGGACTAGAGGTCACATCAGTAAGGGGATGAGAGGTCACTTCATATTGATCATCAGCAGGGATACCACGGGTCACGTTATATTGTACATTGGCAGGGGGGGGGGGCAGAGGTCACCTTACATTGTACATTAAAAGGGGACCAGAGGACATCTTATATTGTACATCAGTAGGGGGACCTGATGCCATTTTTTATTGAATATAGGTAGGGGGACCAGAGGTCACCTTTAATTGAACATCAGAAAGGGACCAGAGGTCACCTCATATTGCACATCAGTAAGGAGATCAAAGGACACTTTATATTGTACATCAACAGGGGGACCGGGGGTCACCTTATATTGTGAATCAGTAGGACCAGGGGCCACCTTATATTGTACACTAGTAGGGGGAGGTCACCTCATATTGTACATCAGTAGGGGACCAGTAAGGGGACCAAAAGTCACATTATATTATACATCAGTAGGAGGACTAATGGAGTTTTATGAAGAGACTTACTTTTACATTAGACAGCTGACTTTTACATTTTAAGTAATGGAGTAAGTCATTGTTTAAATTGTGAAAGTCAGTAGTCGATTGTAAAAGTAAGTCCATTCATAAAACTCCAGTGGTGACCTCATATTGTACATCAGAAGGGGGACCAGATGTCACCTTGTATTGTACATCAGTAAGGGGATCAGAGGCCACTTTATATTGCACATCAGTAGGGGAACCGAAGGTCACCTTATGTTGTACATGAGTAGGGGGAATAAAGGTCACCTCATATTGTACATCAGTAGGGGGACCAGAGGAAACCTGATATTGTACATCGGTAGGTCACCTTATACAAGGGTCGTTTAATAATGTCTTCGATGCTCGGAGAGAAACAAAAGTCGCTTTTCAATAATTCAGTTATAATGATTTAACTAAAAATTATATTTTCATTAAAACACATGAAAGTAACATTTTTATCAAATTTCTGATTCATTTTCAATTCTTTTTCGAACTCATTTTCTGGTATGAACTTTTGTATACTGGATTATCGCAGATCCTATGATTTCCTGGACTTGTTTCTTCCTTCTGAAAGGCGGTTTCTTTAGATTGACAAATGGAACAAGTCAAAAGGCGAAAGATATGGCGAATATTGTTAACGTGAATGAACATTAACTTTTGTTTATCCCCAAGACTCCTTTACTCTTCAGGGCTTTCGGGTTTGGACGCTGTCATGGAAAAAAAATCTTATGTTTTGGATTCCTTATTCCCATTAACCTTTTGCCAAAAAAATTGCTTTCAAGATTCCTCCAGAAATTAAACTGCATCCCTGAATCTTCTTATTGTATATGTATTGTAATTACATATACATGTATATGTGTGTATGCCTAATTTACTGGTTTCCATTCCTTACACGATCTGTACGAGCGGTAGCGTAACTTTTTAAGCACGCACCTGCTATTTATATGACCATGTCACGTGACATAAAAACCACACAGATCATTATTCACCATTCTGTTTACACAGGAATACCCATAACGACGATAATAATAATTATGAAATGTATTTATTCTTTGAAAATATTTCCCTCTGCCCCTGGATATAAAACAAACTAACTACATGCAAAGTTGTAATGAGGAAGAGTATTCTCTCCAAAGTTTTGAAATTCGTGACCCAAAGGTCAGGGGTTCCGGTGTTACGCTGGGGCTATATAAACTGTAAAGTTTATATTCATTAAAAAGGCTGAGGGCTAGGCAGCCATTCTCAGACTATTTTGATCTCCTTTAAAAGAAGAGCTCCATATAAAGATATACAAAAATGATCAAATTTTAAAAACTAAAATGTATCAATTTTTTCTTTGCCAAATGATAGTTGACAGCTTATGATACCGTATCTAAAAAAAAGTTAAAACGGATAAACTGATGGTTAATTTGTGGTTAATTTGTTGTCCCCCAGCCTCCTTAATTCTTTAAAAAAATCTTCCTCTCTGCTCCTGGATATTAATTAAACTAACTACATATAGTTATGATAAGCAAGGGAGTGTCTTCCAGAATTATAAATTTCAAGGCCCCTGGCTCATGGGTACCATGTCATTTACGAGTAGACAATACTGTAATTGAATTAATGCTTTAAAATTTGTTCTTTGGAATAAACCAATTTTTTTATGAACAATGGTCCTTTTTTTCAAAATTGTGAAATGTATGACCTCAGGATGAGGGTTTTTGTGGTCAATGAGCACTACTAATTATTGATTTTTATTACCGCTTATTTGAAATGAAAGTTTTAAAGTTTTACAAGATGTTCAAATGACTATAAGATCCATAGGCCTCTTGTCGTGTTCTTAAGTGAACGTCTAGCATCTCGTTAATATGCATTTTATCTATACCCACTGGTCCGCCCTTGTTTTCTTTTTAGGTGTCTGTTGGTTAAGACGAGTCTAGAATCGTTGATGCTTTAACTCTCTGCATTCATATTTTATTTTTTATGTCTGATTTCTTTAAAAATGTATAACAAAGGGGACCACTGGTCTCCTTATTTATGTACAATACAAGGTGACCTCTGGTCCCCCTTGTGATGTAAAATATAGAGTGACCTAAGGTCCTCATAATGATTTACAACATAGGGTGACCTCTGACCCCCTATTGATGTATAAGGTGACCTCCGTTTCCCTTTATGATGAATAATAAAATCTGACGTCTGCTTTTGTACAGTATAAGGTGATCTATGGTCCACTTTCTTTTGTACAATATAAAGATGACAATAAGTCTCCATAATGAAATAACATAAAAGGTGACCTTTGGTCAACGTATTGTTGTACAATATTAGTTAACTTCTGGTCCACCCAGTAACGAACGTTAAAACTGAACTGAAGGCTCTGTCTCCCTACTGATGTACAATAAAAGGTGACTTTTAGTCCCCCTACTGATATTTCTACTGATGTACAATATAAGGTGTCCTTTCGTCCTCATAATGTTGTATAATATAAGATAACCCCTGGCACCCTACTGTTGTACTATATAAGGTGACCCTTGGTCCCCCTACTTTTGTAAAATAGAAGGTGACCCCTGGTCCCCCTACTGATGTTACCTACTTATGTACAATATGAGGTGACCTCTGTTCTCCCTACTGGTGTACATAAAAGGTGTCCTATGGTCCCACTACTGATGTACAATATAAGGTGACCTCTGGTCACCCTACTGGTGTACAAAATAAGAAACCCCTGGTCCCCCTACTGATGTATAATATAAGGTGTCCTCTGGTCCCCCTACTGATGTCCCCAACTTATGAACAATATAAGATGACCCTGGCCCCTTGCTGATGTATAATATAAGCTGTCCTCTGGTCTCCCTACTGATGTACAATATAAGGTGACCCCTGGTCCCCCTTCTCATGTACAATATAAAATGTCCCCTGGTCCCCCTACTCATGTACAATATAAGATGTCCCCAGGTGTCCCTACTGGTGTACAATAAAAGATGTCCCCTGGTTAAACAACTGATGTACAATAGAAGGTGTCCTCTGGTCCCCCCACTGATGTACATTAGGTGTCCTCTAGTCCCCCTACTGATGTACAATATAAGATGACCCCTAGTCCCCCTACCCATGTACGATATATGGTGTCCTCTGGTCCCCCTAGTGATATACAATATAAGGTTACCTCTGGTCCCCCTATTGATATACAATATGAGGTGACCTCTAATCCCCCTACTGATGTCCCTACTATAAGGTGCCCTCTGGTCCCCTTATTGATCTAAAGTGTAATACATGTATTAAGTGTCCTCTGGTCCCCGTACTGATGTACAGTATTAAGTGTCCTCTGGTCCCCCTACTGATGTACAATATAAGGTGCCTTCTGGTCACCCTACTGATGTACATTATAGGGGGTCATCTAGTCCCCCTACTGATGTACAATATAAGGTGACCCCTAGCCCCATTACCAATGTACGATATATGGTGTCCTCTGGTCCCCCTACTGATGTACAATATAAGGTTACCTCTGGTCCCCCTATAAAATACAATATAAGGTAACCTCTAGTCCCCCTCCTGATGTACAATATAAGGTGCCCTCTGGTCCCCCTATTGATCTAAATTGTAATATTAGGTGCCCTCTGGTCCCCCTACTGATGTACAATATAAGGTGTCCTCTGGTCTCCCTACTGAAGAACAATATAAGGTGCCCTCTGGTTCCACTACTGATGTACATTATCATGTGTCCTCTAGTCCCCCTACTGATGTACGATATAAGGTGACGTCTGGTCCCCAAACTGATGAACAATACAGGGTAAACTTTGGTCCCCCTATTAATGTAAAGTGTAATATTAAGTGTCCTCATGTCCCCTACTGATGTTCAATATAAGGTGACCACAGGTCCTTACTGATGTACAATATAAGGTGTCCTTTGGTCCTCCTACTGAAGACCCCTACTGATGTTAAATATAAGGTGTCCTCTGGGTCCCCTACTGATGTCCCCCATACTGATGTACGATATAAGGTGACCCTTAGTCCCCATACCAATGTACGATATATGGTGTCTTTTGGCCCCCCTACTGATGTACATGTACAATATAAGGTTACCTCTGGTCCCCCTATTGATATACAATATAAGGTGACCTCTAGTCCCCCTACTGATGTCCCTTACTTTTTTTTTCCAAACTCCACTACTTTTTCATTACTTTACCCATTTCTAACCTATACTTAGCTGCAGATCTGTAGCTATCCGAAAAAATATTTATTGATAGACCGGTTATCCGGTCTATCAATAAATAAATAGATCTGCAGCTAACCTATACTGCGACGTGTCTGTGGAAAGTAGGGGAGCTAAACTGATCAAATTTTATACACATACAAATTTTCATGTTGCTTTACTAATATAGCCTCGGCGGGGCATCCATGTCCTATGGACACATTTCTAGGTAAAAATTGCTTTAAACTTAGTATTAATTGCTGCTACTATGTTTCAATTTAATTATCATTTCTCATCAGATAATTGATAATTTATTGTTATGTAAAAACTGTTTACAATAGATACTCCCCAGCCTAGGAGTGTTTAAGATATGAAAGGAAATCGTCATGATTTTCCGGATAATAATGACTTGCAAAAGTGCATGGTGAATAAAAATTATTTTAAAAAATATCAACCAGTAAAAAATGTTTTTAACATGCTCTACAGCTGCAAATAATACACATTTTTCTACATTCTGCACTGCGCCTTGCAGCATAGCCATGGGCATTATCACGTGACCGAGATCCAGGGTATCCAGGGTAACGCGGTTCATCTTGATCAGACCTACATCTTCATTTTGATGACAATAAATTCTTATCATTTATCGCTGACCTTTTTAAGTAACATCGATGAATCTATTTATGAGCAAATTCTGTAATATGTCTATTTGTTTTAATTTTATTTAATTATTTATTTTCCTTTGAAGACAGCCTAAAATAAAAATGATTCAATTATTTCACCTTTGAATATCTTGACGCGCTTTCCTTGCATGGACACTTTGAAAATCGTGAAAGAAATCTCTGTAATGTACATGTAAATTTCGTTAGCGGCCGATTTGATGCTTTGCATCAATTTAACTTGTATTGTACTGTGATAAGTAGTAAGTGTGCGGTCATCCCTGCTTCTTACTTGACAGAGTGTGTGGTCATCCCTGCTCTGTAAATTGCATCTTTTAGATGCAAGTGTGTAGACATCCCCGGTTGTTGCTGCGCAAGATCAGGTGTGTGGACATCCATGCCTGCATCTTGTGGTAGAGCATTGCGGACATGCAGTGTCTCAAGTGTAGAACCGTGTCTATAGTGTCAAGTGTGTGGTCATCCCTGCTTGTTGAAGTGCGCTGGTGTGTGGACTTCCCTGCCAGTGTCACTTGTTCGCTTCCAGCAAAGACTTTATATAACGCAGTACCAAGTGATGAAGACTGCGCATTGTACATATTTGCAGCATCTCAAGGCTATCCGTTTTTATCATGGGTACGAGCCTGCGGAGGTTCACAGGCAGTGACCTCCCTTGCACGTTACACTTGTTAGACATCATTTTTACCTTACAAAATCTCTAGAATCCAGGAGCTTGCGGGGACTTCGCCCCCGGGTCTTCACCAGGGCTTTGCCCTGGACCCCTCGGGGCCCCAAGGCGGCCCCCAGACCACTTGCCTACTTTTGGGGCCCTTTAACTTCAATTTCTGGATCCGCGCCTTTTTCAAGTTATTAAATTGAAAAGCATGGTATATACGTTTGCTATTTAAGCAGAGTTCATATATTTTTACTCAAGGCACAATGATCTTAATTAAAATATTGTAGAACACTGATGAAAAAAGACTAGTTACTCATCCAATTTAGAACTACTTTAAATCCTAAGGTGCTGTTAACTAAATGTTCAAAATAAACTTCATTTAAAACTAACAAGTTTGTATTATTTTTTCATTTCATAATTGCTATTTATGGTTTCCATACTCTTTGTCCATTATCGATAGTGCAGTAGAAGTTCACCCAACCGAAAATGTCCACGATAGCTAATGTACAATATAACGTTGCCTCTGGTCCCCCAACTGATGTACAATATAAGGTGACTCCTGGTCCCCCTGCTCATGTACAGTATAATGTTACCTCTGGCCCCCTACTGATGTAAAATAAAAGGTGACTCCTGGTCCCCCTGCTGATTCCTTTTTTCATAACAAACACTACGCTAACCATGACTTTTGGTGTCATGTGCAAACTATTACATTTGTATACGATACAAGCACTTGCGTGACCTAGACGTACGCCCAAGTGAAACCAATACTGTTGCGGTTTAGAAAAGCAGCATTTTCAAATATTTTGCTGATGAGGTATGTGGGCGCGTAAAACACATTGTGGGCCCCTAAACTTTGAAAAGTAAGTGGCCCACATGGCTCCTAGGATGTAAATGGTTAACCACAACCCTGTAATAGCATGCAGAACTATCCCTCTCAAATTTCTCCAACACATTTTGAACTCCTACCCATAATGCTTTGCAGTGTGGGCATAGGCAGACAACAATGAGACCTGTGGGGTGACAGGTGGGGGTGAGGGTGACCCCCTAAAAATAACCGAGAGTGGGGAAACCCTACCTGAGGATGCTGAAATACACCACCAATACTAATCATTTATATTGTAATCTGTTTAATTTGTAGTTCAAGTGCAAGTATTCTCAATTCCTGATATCAAATACAACAAGGTAAAATAAATGACCACAAGACATAGTCTATACAAGCAAACCTGAAGCAGATAAAGGAGAAAGCCTATGCAACATGACAGGGGTGGACCTATGATTCTTGGGGGTGGCAGGGGCAGTCTGAAGAGGGGACTGCCTACCGTTGAGCAGGTGAGGTGGGATAGGGCCTGGGGGTGTGGCTCCAAGAGGACCGTCTCCACCCCTCGGAGGAAAGGGCCCCTGTCCCATCGGTGAACGCCTCCCATCCATCATTGGAAGATATGGACTATACCCTGGTGGTATGCGCTGAAAAAAAAGATGTCTTTTTAAAAATTTCTTGCTACATACACTGTAAAACACATTTATCATTGGTAGTACATAATTTATATCAAAAAGTATTGTTCTAGCAAAAGTATTTTTCAAGCGTATTTTTAATATTGTCTGATCATGCTGATACAATCATCATTTTGCACCTGAACAGTTAAGAGTTTTAACTTACCGTATATACTCGCCTGTAAGTCGGTCCGCCTATAAGTCGGTTTTATTTAATAAGCTTGCATATCAGATGGACTGTCCTCACATAAAACCATACTTTTAATAGCTCGCCTATAAGTCGGACGATGAGTTTTGAACCAGAGATTAACTCCCAAAAAAGACTTATAGGCGAGTATATACGGTAATCAGTATAGTTTACCTCCCCTGCCTACAAACATGTGGGGTCTGGTTTCTGGGGCCCGGTGATTCGGACAGGAACCCAGGAGGTGGGTGATTGAGTCTGGGGTCAGAGGGAGTGGGGACCTTTTGATTCTCCCCACGAAGCTGTCGCTCCAAATCCTCTGCTGTCATTGCATGACCTTTTGACCCTGGGAGTAATTGCTGCTCAAGCTCTTCCAATGTTCTTCCTGGGGTGGACCCTACTGGGGCACCCTAAGGGGGAAAATACAAGGTATTTTCATCAATTAGAAAGATACTAATGAAAAAAAATCTAAAATACAAAGTACATTTATAGCTTCTCCTGTACAGTCACCTAGTAGATACAGTCACCTACATGTAGTAGATACCTCTTTAAATCAACCGAGATGATGAAATTTTTAATAAAGCCTCATAAAAATGAAAAATACATCATTGAAAAAAATCAACACACAAAGAGGCCTGGACTAGGCAATGTTTTTTTCAGTTCATGTAAATTATTTTACCCTCCCCCCTTTCCATCAGAAGTGGGTGTTTGTCATATTTGTGTGTTAAATCTTGGTTGTTTTTTTTTTAATATTTAGAACTTTGTTTGAACTTTGAAGCTCAGGGGCTAAAAATGGGGATGATTTTATCAATTCAAAATGACCTACATGTTAACATAAAGAACAAAGTACACTCTGTACTTCATGATTAAATACATGTAAATATAAAGGATGATACACTGGACTATTGGTGTCTCTTTATCTATTTGGCTGATACGATATTAAACAGGTTTATTCCTCCCATTGAGAAGTGCACCACAGTTTGATGAGGTAAGATTTATGTACATATTTTCTTTCTTTTTTTTATTCCTTTCTAAATTAACAAATTTTGAAGACATATCATTTTTTATCCAAATTTTCAGACATAAAAAAAGATTAGATTGAAACCCCAACTGACACAATGGACCCAAGATTTTGTGCCCAGGACATCCTGAGATGTGACTTCTGCAAAGACCGAGTTGTACAAATGTACTGTAACTTGTGTCCAATGAGCCTGTGTAAGAATTGTGTGGTGGACCACATCTCCGATGTCTCAAAGAAGCATGATGTGGTGCCAATTGCTTTGAAAAGATCCAAACTTGTGTACCCTCAATGTCCAACTCATACTGAAGAGCACTGCGAAATGCACTGTGAAAATTGCAATACTTCAGTGTGTCCGAAATGTGTCATTTCTGAGGAGCATAAGCGACACCATTTCAAAAGTCTACAGGACTTAGTTAACTCCAAGAAAGAAAACATTAAAAAGGAAAGAAAAAGACTTAAAGAAACGGTTGACTCAACATTTGAAGATATTGTTACTGACATAGAAACCCAGCTAGCTGAAATTGACGGAAAATATGAGAAACTTACATCAGAGGTCACAAAACATGGAGAAGAATGGCACAGAGAAATTGACAAAGTTATACAGAAAAACAAGGAAGAAATCAACGAGAAGAGAAACCAACACAGAGATGCACTAATTAAACATCTAAATGATATAAAGAAACTTGCAGCTGATATCAAACAGTCTATATCCGAAACTGAGGACATTTTACAATCCAAAGAAGTAACCAGATCACTTTCCTATGAGATAAATTCAGATAAATTCAACAAACTTCCATCCAAACTGATAGTCAAGTCTCCTGAGTTTACTGGTACCTTTACACTGATTTTTCCCGATCAAAAAAAAAAAATATAAAAAAAATACTATAATAAAAAGTATTTTTTGTTAGGGTTTGCAGAAAAAAAACTTTACGTATACTCTCTACTACGTCCTGTTTAATGATGTAATAAACCGCTACATTCTCTGACTGGTTCATAACCCTGTAACATACATAACTAGATTAAGGAAGTGAAATGCATGTTGATGGGCTGGTGAGGTTGATGTGGAGAGGGTGCTAAGTTGCAAATTGGGCAAATACACGTTACAGAAATGAATGTATTTTACATGTAAGCATCTTGTTTATTGCTTTGAAGAGTTCCTGAGAAAGAGGAAAACAACTGTTTCACATGCCAGAGGAATACTTGTTGGGTGTGTTGAGGCTGGAAAAACTACAGAGCAATGCCAAAATTAAAAGTCATCCAGGGGAACAACAACAGTACTGAACCGATTATTAGGAAAACGTCAGAACGTCAGTGAAGATACAGAGTCCACCAGGGGACTGGAAGTCCATCAACATCTCTTCATTGTTAGAGAAGGAATTTTAGAAGGTTAAAGTAATTCTGATACAAATTCATATGACAAATATATAAAACTTCTTCCCTTATCAAAGTATATTCTTCATTACATTAAATCTTATTTTTAAAAATTTAACATTGGTATCATACTTTGAACTAATTAATTTTTACATAACCATTCAAAAGGGAAATCCTTAAACTGACCCAAACGCTCCAATACTGGAGCTAAAAGAAGAGTATAATGAAAATAGCAACATGGCACGCTTGTAAGAATCAAGCGAACAAACCTAGGATTAATCATCTTTGAAAATTTGTATATATAAGGAAGAAAAGAAATCACAGTACAGGCTCACGATAGTACCAGGGAAGGAAAGTCTTGCCTTATAAAGCTTTCAACATTCAATGCCTTGTACATATAGTTAGATATTAAATTTTTTTTCAGGATTGAAACAGGATTTTTTTTTATTTTCACGAAAAGCTGAGAGTGCAAAGCACAAGTAAACATATCAAAATATACCCATCTTAAGTGAACTTAATTCGTATCAAACTGCAAAATATTGATTTTTTTATGTTTATTAAAATTTAGATTTCAGTTCATGTTCCTTTTGCTTTTGTCTTTAGGAGCAAGCTCATACATTATGACGTTGTTAACTTGTTATAGTTAATTGATTGAGATGTCCGACTTCGCAATTGTTAATAAATGGAAAATAAAATATTTAAGTATGTATAGATTTTAAACGTCTCTTTTGTACTGAAAAAACTAAAGAGAGCTTTAATTCAAATGGAAATAGTCAAGCTTTAATGCAAGGTGTTTTAAGACCTAATTGATATATTTCTTATTTATACTAGCTGCCAACAACTCACCATTGAAGACATTTATCAGGATAAGTACTGCAGATTTAAAGCCCAAAGCCAACAGTGCAGATGACATCTCCAACCCAAATGAAAATAAAGACAAATTGGAAGTTAAGATTTCTGACAAGGACACTGAAGTAATTTATAGTAATGAAGAAATGGAAGAAAGGAGTGTAAGATTATCTAGTTCACCAACTGAAGGCAAAGAAGAGAAAACTGTAGAGACAATGACCAGCGTTCTCTCCACAGAAGCACAAGCAATGGTTGAGGATGAAATTTTTCAGAAAATCTTGTCTGAAATAGAGAACTTACCAACAGTAAGCATGCTGGATTTTGCTGGGCAGTTGGCATATTACGCATGTCACCAAATTTATATAACACCAAAGGCCTTTTTTATCCTTGTGTTGGACATGACTAAGAAGTTTGAAGATGTTGTCAGCAGAGAGAAAGATAACCAGGAAGGATCAATCTTCGTGTGGACTTACAAAGGTTAGACAAAGATAATGTGTGATCAAGATGCATGTAACATTCTTTCTTACACAGGTCTGTCATTCCATGAGAAACAAATACCACCAACAAACCTTCAACAAACACGATTCTTAAATGGTTTTGATGTGTTGTGCTAGGACAAGGACATGGTTGTCTTTTTTCAGCATCTTTGTTGGGGAAATACGACTGGAGGGTGTTCAGTTTTTTCTTGCTTTCCTTTGAATTTGAACATACCTTAAATTCTAACTCCCTTTCCTTTTGAGTGATATGGCCACAGGGCAGCGGAGATTTAGAATCAGTTTTCTTCCTATGAGATGAGTTGTCTTCCGAGATTGATGAGCCCAATCTTTCCTACAGCTAAACACTAGTTTTCGAAAAGGTACTTATTCGCCTTCCCCTGTCAGTTGTGGCAGATCAGAAGGACTTATTTCAAGCCACACGAGCAGCCGAGGAGCTGGACTTGGTTGTTGGAAGCTTTGAGAGGTGCACTCATTGAGAATCATTTGATAAACAATGGGAGCTTTTACCAATTGCCATCCCTAGACTTTGAGAACATTTTGAAAGTTAATGTATGGTTTATAGAAATGAAAATGCAAGATTGTATTGTAATCTAACCTACAGAGTAAAGACTTATATCATTCAGAAATGCCTAAGTTCAAATACAAATATTCCTATATGCCTTTTGCGATCACTTGTCTATATTATTTTATAAAAGAGAAAAGCCAAAGTACATTTGTCCAGTCAATCAATATCCAAAAGACAAAATGCAAATTTATCATAGATCAAGTTTTTCATGACTTTGTTCGCATCTGGGGAAAACTTACAGTATTCAAGAGCAAAAGTCCATAAAACAATATAAAATAGGACCAAAACATTAAAGATGGGATCAGGTGCCATGGAGGAGTGAGCATCCTCTGCCGACCGGTCACATGTATATGAATTATATTTACACTGTACTTTAATCATTTGAATAAGCTTGTTAAGAGTTCTCATCAAGGTATGTTATTAATTATGTGCCCGAAAAGCCAAAACCATAAATTAAGTTGTTTGACTTCCAAGTGCTACTTTTTTCCACTATTAAATTCAGATCGGGAAATCTACACTCTTATCAGAAACACCTTTCTCTTTTATTCTATCAAGATGCTATTATTGTTCTATAGACTACTTGAAGTATTGGGTTACCTCAATCAAGACATTTGGAGGCAAAAAGCACCAGAATTTGTTGTTGCCACACACACTGAAGGAAAATCAACAGGGGTAAGCATGAGATAGAATGAGCTTTTTCAAAAATAAATTTGTTTGTTTGTTGTAGCCATCATCTTCAGTGTTTCATATTTTAATTTTCTTCTTCTTACTACATGTCAATTTCAACCAAACCTTCCAGAAAACATTTTTGGGCAAAAAGGTTTCACGTCTGTTCAAATTGAGGGCCAAAGTGTTTTTAGTTAGATAATAGAGGTAGTGAAATTGACATGTATATGGGTCATAAGCTTCTAACATGAGTCTCTTGCTATATTTCATAACCTCTTTATTCACTTCAGGGTTTGAGGAGTTCTGGAAAGCTGTTCCAGAGGAAGACAGAGATTTGTTAAGTGAGTCTCTGGATGGTCGAGAATATGCCATGGGTCTGATATAACTAAATGGAAAAATGCAAAGAAATGCTGGAATCATTGAAAAAGTCTATAGTCAAACTATTTACTATTGAGATCAATACAAAAATAGCAATTTCTTCTTCGTGGGCTTTAATGGAACAGTTGTTATAAGATGGAGACTGGAAGGTTTTATCACTGAATGACATTTGGAGGCTCAACTCATCCCTTCCTCCTGAATACCAGATCAAAAATAAAGAGGAGATGTCAGCATTTTAAAGTGTTTCCATGACAACGGCCTTCTTTTGTATTATGAAGAAGAGAAACTTAGAGAACGTGTTATAGTAGACATCCAATGGTTTGCTTAAGCTTTTAGCATGATTATTGCTGATGAAAACAATATCAACAAAGACTGCGTAACTCGATTAGTCAAAGAGTGGAAATCCTTCAACAAAACGGGGGAACTGAAAGATAAAGTGATAGATGCACTATGGGAAAGATGAACCCTCATACTTGGAACACAAAAGTGAAATTATGTCGTACATGGAAAAACTTCAAATGGTGGTACCTTTGGCTTCTTTTGAGGTTGTATCAGAAGGCGACATGTCATGGTATGTCCCATGTATGAACAAAAAGCAGTTTAAGGCTGACTTCAGTGAAGATAAATGGGAATGCTCCTCCATTCTGTGTTTTCGGTTCACTTATTTTGCCAGGTTTGTGTTCTACAGACTGGTAGCATACTGCATGAGTTTTCTGAAATGGAGTATTTCAAAAAACGAAGATCATGAAGGAAGTTTATGTCTCTATCAAACAGCAGCAGTGTTTGATCACAAACAACACACGGTTGCGAATTCGATCATTGACTGTAGATAAAGAGGTACCAATTGAAATTGAAATTGGAGTCTCCATTGAAAAAGCCATTGAAAAACTGACGAAAACATTTATTGACACAAAAATATTCCATAGAGGATACAAATGTCAAAACATTATTTGTTGTAAGAACGATATATCTTTTAACCTTGCAAAAGAACTCTCTTAAATCAAGACTGATAAAAGTCAGTGCAAGTGTCAACTTCAGGCGAAACATGTGTTCAATGTAAAAACCATTTTGAGATTTTGGGAAAAGGTAACTATTTCATATCATTCAACCTTAAACTAACAAATATTGAAGTATTAAAAATCATCTTGTTCATTTGTCTATTGATATGTCTAATTGATGGAGTTATTGTATATTGTTCAACGTCCCTCTCAAGAAGTTTCACTCGATTGGAGCCGCCACCACTTGCCGATGGAGAGCTACAAATTTTGTACTAAACACGGCACTCAAGTTCATTGCAACAAAGTAATGAGGGATCTTTTTCGTGCCAGAATTTACTACGACACGGGACCTCGGTTTATATGGTCTTATCTGAAGGACCGGTCTCCATGTTCCACTGTTGGATTTGAACCAGCGATGTAAGGATCATCTCCGTACTTCATGACTCTAGAACAGACGCACTAACCACTGCGGCATGCCGTCAATTGATATGTATGTACAACTATGTCTAGGCTATATCTTTGTAACAAAAAAAATGAAGATCACACTAGAGCTGAAATTACTGACAATCTGAGATTATCATTATCACTGGATTTTTACAAAGTCATTTGGGATTGTTAAAGTTTTTAAATTACATAACAAAGAAACATTTGTTTTCACCAATGAAAAGACATTAGAAAATTGTTTTCAAGCAGTCAGACAACTTCTGAATATGATGTGGTCTTCTTTCAAACAATCTTTTTGGATCCTTATTTTTTACTTTACTAAAATAAGGACCCTTTAAGAAGGGCATCTCAGTGATATCAACATGATCAAGTTTGCTTAAAATTTGTTGACCTTTTCTACAACTATGGCAAACCAGTTAACCAAATACTCCTCAGTTTCTGAAGGATTGAACATTATTGCTACGTAAGTTATGTGAAATAACCTAGGTTGGAAAAGTTAACAGTTTTTTTTTATTGTTTTTTTTGGTATAAAAAATGTAAAAACTCAGATGATACTGTAAACAATGCAATTGATGAGCTGTTTAGTTCATTCCTTTGAATTTTCTCCATAAATTGTTGGAAAAAAGGACAAACACCATCTCATGCTACTACTTGATTAGCTTTATCAGATTAACAAAGAGTAATTTTATTTAGAAAATGGTTGGTCCTCCCAGCACTCAAGTGGTCTCTGGAAAAGATATGGGAGGCCGATCTAGATTTGCAAAACTTGGAATGGCAATGAAAGATGTGTTAAATCAGGCATACAGATATATTCTAGAATCAGAAGTACCCCCTTCTGATATTGAGAACAAGGTGAATTTATTATCCAACAAAAAGATTAAGAATCTTAAGTTGAATCCAGATGAAGAAGACCTTTTGAAAAGAGCAAAACATTCTGGATATAAGGAATTTGATATCTCATTAACATACAAGATGATAAGAATCATTTGTTCAACGATCCCTAAACCAACAAAAGGAAAATGGGGAGAAGAGCCAGCAGCAGGAGAGGTGAAAGTGGGTGATGATATCGATAGAATTGGGTTAATCCGAAACAGTTTGACTGCACACGTGAGCTCAGCTTCCACCCTCAGACAGAATTTGATGACACCTGGTCGACGATGTCTGACATCTATCAAAGATTGGAAACCTTCACTGGAAAGAAGTACTTGGATTAACTTAATAACATTCATAAACTGACTTTAAAAGATGGAGATGCTATCTCAAATATTATAGCAAAGGTTAAGGAACAACATGAAATGTTAAAGAAATTAATGTCAGATATGCAAGAAGTGAAGTCAGATGTGAAGAAATTAAAGGAACATTGAAGCCGACAAGAAATGATGCCCGAAATTCGCCGAAAAATGTACGTTCGACGTTAATAATTAAATTTGAAACCAATTGATAGATATCGGAAGCGTTCACTTAAAGGAAATACTTGGGTAACCTTCAGGATATTAAAACTATATCGTTTATAACAGGCTATTAAAACACTGACATTGAGAAAGAGAGCTGAAGATGACGTTATAAAAAATCTTAAAATGCAAGAACTTTGGGAGGAGATCAAATCATCAAATATGCTAGAATTCGAAATAGTGATCAAGCCAAACGAAGGTGCTATAAAATTGTAAAATGCTGTGCGGTATACTATGAATCACATGTTTAAAGTGTAATTGAAATAGAATTCATAATGATTATTAATAGAAATTTAATATTCTGAACTTAGATTTGTTAACTTCTTTCAAGGTTTAGAACAATGGTTGTCTTGATAGGAATATCACAATCAATGGATGAAAATCATTTTTAAAAAGTTTTTCGATTACTTCTATGTTATTTTAAATTGACACTTTCTGCAACTTTTTAGAATTTCTAACATGTAAGAATGCAGGAAGCAGCAATAGTGGACCCGTTTGTTGTGTTCAAAACTTTTACTACCTCTAATTGTTTATCTTAAATTCTGTAGGTTTTCTCAGCAACGGTACTTTTGTACACTACATTAACATTATCTTGTTCAAGTTTTATATTTTATACAGTTGATGTTGTTTTATGGATAAAAAACAAAATATACCTTGTATAAGACTTATATACGTATAAAAGATCATGTAAAATTTAAAACTTTTAAAACAACATGTCTGAATCATAAAAGAAAGCCTATTTTTGTAACATGAAAAGTGCAGGAAAGTTTCGTGTGTGATTAAAATGATTGTATATCAATTTTCTATGTTATGTATTGATGTAGTTGCCACTTCTTTGCCAACTGTTTGCAAGTGTCAGCTGTATAACTAATAATCTAATACATAATTAAATTTTTCAGACACTTATTTTCTACTTTACTTTTCAGATTGTGGCGATACATTTTGTTTATTATTTTCGTGTTAAATGTAATTCTGCATGTAAATTAAATGTATTAGGTAAGCACCGTTTAGCTTAAGATTGATAAAGTTCTCATTGTAAAATATAGATATATTTTAACAATCGTGCATGATAGAAGTGCGAGATCACATTTGTGAACTTTCTTTCTGGAAATCTACATTCAAAGTAATTGTACATTTATTTCAACATTAAGTATGTCATACATGTAGTGTGTAACAACCGTGATCAATCTAAAATCAACAACAACCAATAATCAAAGTACTGAAAGTACTGATGGAAGTTCATTTTAATGACGGTATTGCTTGACACCTCAATTTTTACAAGAAAGCATGTAATTTGGATGCAAATAATTTTTCGAATTTTCTTTAAAAAATACAAAATAATTCATATAAAATAATTAAGAGCTAATGTCGGCCTTTCAATGCTGAAACCATTGTTTTAAAAAGTTGACTAAGAGGTCTATAAAATAAAACGTTGGTGTGGCATTCCTCCTGAATCAAATTTCTTGATCATTTTGATGTACTATTTCTTGTCAGCGGCGATAACTTTCTATCGATGATTTTTTTCTCAAAGGGGGGATTAGGTCGAAACTCTTTGTTCTGTGAAAGTGCATAGAGAGAATTGGTAAAATCAGCTCCCGAAATCTATGAAGAGGGCATAAAATACAAACCCCTGGTAATTCAAGTGGTGGATTAAGCATTTTAGGAGGAGTCAGCTTCTCCTAACTAGCAGTTACACCGGCCATAAGCGCTATATAGTTATCGGTAAATTAAAAATATCTGTCGTCAAAATCACAAAACCTAAAACAATTGGTAGACCCAAATATGTCCAAATATAGGTTATCTTAGGTAACAAAGTCATACGAATTAACAACGTTGAATTTTGTAATACTGACTAAATGAGGTTGCTGAAACCCAATGTTGCAGAAACCTTTTTTTTGTCAGTAGCTTGGTTTAAAAAAAATCTTATTCTGGGCATGCTCTTTAAGTTGGAAGACATTGACAGTATATGTAGGTGCATGATAGTTGAGTATCACTTCATTATGTCAAATAAATTGGAGACGGTTGATCCGTTACTGTTAAATTAAAGTTAACTATAGTTAACTTTTGAAAGTACTTAGATTAAATGTTTAACTCTATTCAAAAACTTTGATAGAGAATTAGAGCGTTTATATTTAAGCGCTCTACTAGTAAAAGCTATATAAGAGCTTATGCGAAAGTAAGGTGTCAGCTTGTCTGTCTATCTTCAAATGCACACAAAGAGACAACTAAATTTGCAATAATTCTATTGCTTTTTGATTTCAATGAACAATTTTGCTATGCTTACTGGAAACAGAAATCTCTGTGAAAAATATTCGGAATCTACTACTTGAACAGTTTTGGTCTGATTGCAATATAACTTGACAAACAAATAGATTACACTAAGATATATAATTCTTTTTTAACAGTCTTGATATCGAAGAGCGATGTTGCCATGGTAACTTAAAATAATATTTTCTGTGAAACAGTTCTCCTCGTACAGTTATGGTCTGATTTCAATTTAACTTGGCATACATTAACTTTTGTTGAAAAACGTGCTATATGTATTGTATCTGGTTGACAAGTCCATAGGTTGAAATAATTTTTTTGGCGAATTTCGATGTCATAAAAGTACATTTAAAACAATTAGATCTATTTCCGATTACATTAAAAAATTATCAAAGTAAAAATTCCACTGAAACCCTCAGTTAATACCTCACCTGGGGTGCCAGGAGCTTCTTGTATCGTTTGTTTTCAATATTTAATTTACAGGATTATATATAATATATACAGTATATAATAATAAAGAACATTTGTGCTATTTCGTGCTATTATATCTGAATGGCTGGTCGACATGTTGAGATTACTATCTCTGGGTACAGGTATTTTGAAATCATAAAAGTACGCATATATTTGTTTGGTTTTCATTATTATTTTAAATTGGCAGTATACAAGTATGCAGTCCTCACGTTTTTTAGGTTCAAGCTTACTTCATTTTAAAGATGAATTACACAAAAACTAATATGAAAGTCTGAAGACAAGTAAGTGGACACAATCCAGATTGTTAATAGTCTTTCGGTGTCACTCATCTGCTCCAATAAAATCACTTATAATTCGTGGCACATGCAAGTCGAAACCATTGATGGTCAAGGTTCTGCAATCTTTGGGGTCTCCAATGGTGACTTTTGAGGACACCATATTACAGACTATCAGTTTAGGTTTGTTTTTTCTTATTGTTCCCACTATGTTGCAATAAGTTTTAAACGCATCTGATGGATGAACATTTTCTGATGAGGACCATTCAGAATCTGTTAGAATGATAAAAGCGTCGTAATGATATTTTCTGTTTTCCAAAGCGTACTTGAATGCTTGAGATCCATCAGACGCTGAAGATTCTTGTAATATTTCGTAAATATCATCATGACATTGGGAAGAATCGACGGGCAAAGCCAAGCCACTCTTTGTAAATACAATAACCTCACAGCTTGGTTCGATTTGTGTCATTACTTTTAGCATGGTCATCGCGGCGTCTAAAGTAAGAAGTGATTGCATTCCTCTGACATAAATTGGTAACTTATCTTCCAAAGACTTTCCTACTTCAACTGACAACAAGATATTCTTTTTTGTTGGGGTATATCTGCGGCAAGCGACGATAAAACCTTCCTCTAGAGCTTCAATAACTCTCTTTGAAACTGTCCAGGTGAGAGCTGTCCTGCTTTTTCTATTTATTGAAACTGTTCTTTCTCTGCTCTTTCCAGTTTTGTATTGGTTGAGTGCAATCTGAAGTGTTATCGGATGAACATTCGCCTTCCTTATAAGCTCCGTATTTTTCAGGTTGTTAAGGACCAAATTTTCCTCAAATGAGTCGTGTTCTTCAAAGCATCCTAACTTTGACATTTTCCCTAAATTACGGATCATAGCGGTCAATGGCATATGGCGAATAAGGGCCTTCCAAACTTCTTTATCATTCAAAAAGCGATTGGATATGTGTTCTCTGGTTAGTTTGTGCTTCAAAATTAGCTTACGAATTTGTCCTGCATTTTGTGATTTCCTTGCTTCTTCAACATGATCGACAAAAGATTTAACCTTTCCCAACGCTGATGATCCATAATCTTTTTTCTTTTGTTCAGCAATGGTAAAAGCATCATCGTCAGCAAATAGTTTACCCTTTGTACCAAGCATAATAAGATATTTTAGAGCAGGGTTGTCTTTTTTTACATTCAAGCGAGGGTAATTTTTATTTACTTTGACGTGGGCACGACGAAGGACACTTCTATGAGTCCAGCCGCTTCTTTTTCCATATTTGGTCAAATGAGAAGCCAGACGACACAGTGTGCGTTCTTCTGCTCCATGTCGTATGTACCAGTCGTTTATTGCCTGTCGATGTGCTCTCCCCCACCCAGAAGTTTGATCTATCGATACCTGTTTATTGATTTCCTGGCAATTCTTAATAAATCTAAATAAATGTGTTGGGATTCTGCAAACAGATGGAAGAGAATCGTAAGCTTCACGTTTCGTGTCTAGATCGGACGACCTGCAGCATATGGCCAGAGCAAATATTGGGTATTCCTGCTTGTAAGCTAGATTCCTTTCACAGAATTGTTTGATTATTTTTACTGCCTGCTTGCCAGATCCCTTTTTGATTAATCTGTAAACAACAAAGTCAATCAGAACAATTGTAAAAACTTACATAAAGAAAGAAAGCAGAAAAAAATTCTCTCTCTTTTTTTCCTCTCTGTTGATTCATTAATGTTCAGAAAGAAATACATCGTAGTACATTAGCTACATTTTTATTACTATATATATCAACACTTCCGCCTTCCTCGCTATTGAAGATCACAAAAGACTCGTTTTTAAAAATAGACTGAACATTCCAAAACGTTTATCTCTTAGGCAATGTAAAAATATGCCCAGCCAAACAGTTAGAAAAACAACTAAAAAATAAGTCAAAAACTAGTACTACTTCATTAATGTTAATAGTTATAAACACCTATGCTTAGCTACACTTACTCTGTGACACACTCAGCGTCTTGTAACTTTATCCTGTGATACTCAGCAGTGTACAAATTCCCTCTGTGTCCAAATCGGAGAAAATGGACCAAGTCTGTTTCCAGTCCTGTTTGAAATACAAATTTCCCTGCTTTATTCTGGATCTGCTCCTGGCCTGGGATGGCGGTATTGTGGTCATAGTACTCTCGCTGTTGTATTGGGATAACTTCTCCCTCTTCAACCTCCATTTCTTCTTCCTTGTTCGCCATTTTGATAATAAAAGATTGACCCCTTAGCTACTTCCGTTTTAAGTGACTATAGCTTATTGAAGCCCTGAAGAAATGTAAATTAAATATATTTAGTCTGAGAGTCTTTGATATTACGTTGCTGAGTTTAATTTGTAATTACGATGTATTGATGCACTTTTATTATGCATTTAGTTTTTGGACAGATGATCGAGCCATATTTTTGATATATACATATATCTTGAAAATAACAATGCAAGTTGAGTACTCATTTTTATATAATAAGTTAAATGAATTAACTTTTATGACCGAATAGATTTTCGTTTTTATCTAAAGGGTCAAAATAACTGGATTTAATGTAACAATCCATTGTATTTCACAGTAATCTTATAAAGATGTTTGCAGAAAGGTGGAATTTTGAGCATTAGAAATGTATGAAAATAACGAACAGTATTCACGGACCTCTGAAACATCAGAGGTGGGATCAGGTACCGTGGAGGAGTGAGCATCCCCTGTCGACCGATCACATTCCCGTGTACTCCTTGTCTAAAAGGAATGTTATATCGTTAAGATAATGAATGTCCTACGGACCCGGTAATTGCTTGCCCCGAGACACAGTTAGATTATCCTAACTACTCCTTGTCATGGTCGGGAAATGACGAAAAAATCCTTCGTCAATTCAGTGTATAAATGACGGATCAACAATTAGTATGAGAACGTCAGTCATCATTTCACTCAATGATAAATAAAACTATTTACAACTAAAAAAGGTAAAAATATATGTATATACCAGTCAATTCATCCATATTTTTTTGTATCATATGTCTTTAATCACATGAATTTTTTCAGCATTTTTTATGTTACTAGTGATTGAATGTTTTTGAAAAAGAATAAAATGCTAAAGTAAGTAAATTTAAGATAGGATTCTCCTTGTACTTCTTGCATTAAAAAAAATGAAATTCTCAAAGAATCAAGAAGACAATATCAGGAAGTGTTGGTATCAGTGAGATTAAATTTGACCGTTTTTTATTAGAGGCAAAGTCAGGTCACTCAAAGTCATTATCTTTTTCTGGACATTAAAAATAAAAAAAATACTCTTGCCAATCATGCTATGCCTACTTCTATTTCAAAAGATTAAATGATTTTCTTTTTGCATTAAAAGCTTTTGCGATAATAGGGTTTAGAACATGATTACCAAATGTACATAAATTATTTAACTCTGCACAACTTACTGATCTGTGACTTAATGTTCACCTCAGAAATATGACGTTACCATTTCCTTGCAAGCACCTTATAGCTTGGTACAAGTTTCTCTAAAGTTTAGCGTAACTAATATCATGACGTAATATTTTAATAAGAAAAAATAATTTTTCTGTTAAATTTTATTTGATTTCAGCAAGTACCGTATAGCGGATTTTCTTGGCGGGTGTAAAATTGGCGTTTTGTCTGCTCACAGGTGTGCCATTAATTTTGGCGTAATTTATTTTAGCGGGCGCAGGATTTCAGTTCTTTGCAGATGGACACAAAGAGGAGTATACTGACTATTTTAGCGATTAAAATTTTAGCGGACTATCATCAAATCGCCAAAATAAGCCAAAATTCGCACCCCGCTTAAATAACCCGCTTTACGATATAAAATAGAAGGAATTTGGCAATAAACTGAAGATTAAATGAAACTTTTAAAGTGCGTGTAAATACGTAATTGCGGGGAAACAGTATATGCATGATTTTGCGTTAGAAATAGGAAATGGTATATGCGTTTAAATGCGTGACTGCGGGGAAGGGGTTTAATAAACAGGATATTGGCTAATCCGAAATTCTTCTCTTTTTCTTATTTTTTCTTTAGGATATGCATGTATTAGTTATTTTTATATATGCTTCCTATATTTACCTTTTTCTTATTTTCACATATAATAAAGTAGTAACTGTGATATAAAGATACAAAACGAAACAAAAACAAACAAATTGATCGTTTACTAAGAGAGAAAAAAGAATTTTTACTGATATTTGGCTGAAATCTGAAACTAGGGTATTCAATGTATAATGAAGGTATTTTGATTGATTTTAAATAATTTCAAACTATAGTCAAAAATGCATTGCTAGATAATTATAAAAGTAAAATTGACCAAATTCACGCGACTTATAACATGTAGAGTCGATCATTTGGAACGTTAAAAGTATTAGTAGAGTTATCTGCCCTTGATGAAAAGAAGAAAGTTTTCAATTTCTCAAAAGTTCTGCGGTAAATAATTCATTTTATTTCTTATTCAATAAAGAGGGAGTTTATGCATATTTTCACCAAGAGATTTGCTTGAAATTTAAATTACTTTTTACAGTGTCTAATAAAAACATGTGCTGCCCATAGACTTCAATGTCAGGAAGGATATGGAGATAACGAACAGTATTCAATATTAGAGTCCATAAAACATTACAAAATAGGAGCAGAGCAAACACGAATCTCCGAAACATCAGAGATGGGATCAGGTTTCATGGAGGAGTGAGCATCATCTGCTGACCGGTCACACCCGCCGTGTGCTCCTTGTCATGATCGAAAAATAACGGAAAAATCCGTCGTCCATTCAGTATATAATGGACTTACAATTATATATGTAGTATGAAAAACGTCAGTCAGCATTTGTCTCAATGATAAATTGTATTTACTGACAAGGTCATTGTATCGACCATTGAATTTACGAAATGATGACTTTAAACGAGACTGCTGATATTCTTGTTTCATCAACTTGAATTGCTTGTCAATGATTTACCTCGTTTAAGAAATTGTTCATATGTAGAGTATGCTCTAGCGTATCGAATACACTCCGTATGCAGGTTATGCATAAGTAAGGGAAGCTGATGATAAAAAAAAATTAAAGTCATCACGTTTATCATATAACTTGGTTGTTAGGTTACCATTTACGTCTTTTTCAAGTAAAATATCCAAGTATGAAACAGATGTGTCAGACTCTGTGATATATTTTATCTCAAGCTCACCAGGATATATCGTATCGACGTATATGAATGGAAATGGCCATTTATATTGACAAAACGTCGTCTATATATCTAAATGTCGAGTTGAAGGCCACAGCAAGTGTTTTCTTCTTTTCACGCATAAGATTTTGCACAAATTCTGCTTCATATGAATATAAAAATTGGTACCCATGTGAATTCCAATAGATTGTTGGAATACCTGGTATCCAAAGTCCCACATAGATATTGTCGATCAGAAACTCAAGCATCTCTCTGAAGTCAACTTCAGTGTACCTGTTTGTGCAATCAGAATGTGTTTTAACAAAATAATTCTGCAAATGACCAATGACCAGGTAAGTAAATTTTCGAGTTCCATTTTTATTGAAAAAGCAGTTGTCAATGATATCAAAAAGCCTGGACTTAAATTTATCGTGGGGAATGGTTGTGTATAAAGTTGAAAAGTCGTAAGTTTTTAAGCTGTTGATTTTGGAAAAATCTTATGATTTCAAATTGTCCAAAAGTTCTTTGGAATTTTTAAATATTCACATCTGATTCACGACACTTCTTGAATCTACTGTTGCACTGTACTCTTGAAGTTTTTCCTTCACTTCTGTCAATATCTTAGTGAGGAGTAACGAAAGAGGCTTGGTTGAACATTTACTGGAACCCGTAATGGATTTTTATGAAGTTTCGGAATAGGATTAAATCCAAGTTCTTCTAAAATACAATTTATATAATGAGCCTTACAAACGAAGACAATGCTGTTACCTTCTTTGTCGGCAGGGACCAGTACGTACTGATCATGTAATCTGTCTGATTCTTTTTTCACCTCTGGATTATTGAACACAGAAGAATAGATGGTTTTTATATTGCTCCTCAATCTTATAAAGTGCGACTTAAACATAGATCTGACACATTTAATCAATTATGACAAGTTGTTAACGTCTTCTTTTTCATCCCTGATTAATCCTCTGGCGTAATTTTCAACAGAATCCATAATATTAATAAAATTCCGACGCCAGTTGAAGGATCGGGGTTCCCTATATTTATGACCCTTTAAAATAAGTGATCTAAGGTCCTCATTATTAACTATATTTACGTCACATGTAATAACGTGTCCAGCAGGACTATAGTTATAGGGCGAACATGAACACGATGGAGGATTATGTTCCATGCAGATACTCGGTATCTAGGCCATGTAAAGTTTCTTTGTTTGGAAGCAATGGTCGATGTATATTTCTAGGAATACAAGGTGTAGTCTTTAACTTGAAATATGGTGGAAAACAAGATTAGACCCTTTCGTGATTAAGAATATTACTTATATTAACGGCGTCAATTCTTTTATTGGAGTTTAAGGAAAAGTCGGATTGTTTTAGTTGCATTTTCTGCCGTGAAAGGTGCAGGTTTAAAGAGCCTATGATATGCAATATCCATAATCACAGATCCAAGTCTATGTTCAGGTGACGAGGAATCAAAAACTGGATGTTCTTTGGCTTTTTCAAGAAGACTATTTAAAAGTTTCAAAGGGACAGAGTAAAGTTTGGTGCGAATATGATGTAGACCTTAGTCCCTTACTGTTGATTTACATAAGGTAGTAATGAATCAAAGGAGACATCGTGTATTGGAGATTTATTGTTCGACCGATGCCCGTGACTACGCTTACGTCTCTGTGTATGGTTAAAAAGTCCCATCACATTTACATTATTACACTGTGGACTGGAAAGATTTCCAACACTATCGACATTGTCATTACATCCATACGGAAAGGCTGTCCCTGCTAATCCAAAATTCTTCTCGTTGTCTAAGGAAAGGTGTACTCAGCGATGGACTATTAGTGTGGTTATAAATCTTTTCGAGAATTCTAATTTCTTTTAAGGTCAGACGACACGTTCCTCAAATATGTAACTTTTCCTAAGAATTTGTCATTGAAGTATAGGTACTTTAACAAGTTTCCTCACAAAAATTAGGGTACCTTACCAGGCATTTGGACAAAATACCACAGGTTCATATTTCTAATAAACCCTTATGGGTAATCTTCGGAATGGCTTACATCACAATATACAATTATGGACTGTTTAGAAGGGAGACATCACCAATTATCAGGTCTGAGTAGGGTTGTCACCCGAGGGCGCTTGCGCCCGAGGGTGACAACCCTACTCAGACCTGATAATTGGTGATGTCTCCCTTCTAAACAGTCCATAATAGTTTTATTATCCTGAAGAATATACAATTATCAATTAGATAGAGTAGAAAATAGTTATCAAACCTCTTTTTTTCTTCTACTCCCCTCCGATTCTATACTTTCAAAATATGTCAACAGACAACTTTGACGTCATTGTTAGAATTTATTGTTTACCGATCCCGCATATTTAGCCATTGTACTTATAAACAGGAGTTATCTCGCTTAAATCGCTGTAGTTTTATTCAAAGGGTGACAATACAGTTGTAACCCTGCATGCTCGCTTACGCTATTTCATTGTCATCTGAAGGGAGACAACAGTTGTCACCCTGCGCGTGAGGGAGACATCACGAGTTGTCTCCCTGCACGTGACCTGCTCTAAACCAATCAGATTGACTGTATAATTCTGAAGGATAATAATATTTGGTATACTTATATTTATAAACCTTTTGAAAACAATTTAAATATCAGACGAAAATGACAATTATGCATAATAATTTTTCATATAATACCAAGAAATACAAAACATGTTTGAGGAAGGTGTCGTCAAAAAATCCTGTCTCACGAGTGAAATAAATTCCATATTCAACTACAAAACATTGAATTTTCTGTTTATTACATTTTTAAATAAAATCCTTTGATTTTTCCTCTGCCTCTGTCTTTTTGTAATACAGTCACAGGCTCGTGACGTCATAGTTGAGCAGTTGAGACGTCATAGCTATGTGAAGTGAAAACACTGTAAACATTGATTTAGCAACATATTTTGGTTTTGACAGTTTTATTCGCTGTCAGAATGGTTTATTTATTTCCATCTATCTTATATTAGGTCAAGGAAGATTTTTTTTATAGTAATATTCGTTATTGAAAGGGAAATCGAGAGTTTTCCCGCACTTCTGATATTCGTCACACTGTGACAGGATATCATTTTGATATCCTTTCACACTGTGACAGGATATCATTTTTATTCAATGAATAAATTACAGTATTTCACAGGTAAAAATGTAATAAAAGAATTGACAACTACCCTACCCTCAACTCGCGACTTTCACATGTTAGTGCCCCTAGCCACAAGAAAGTTTTTTTTATCTACATGTATTATCAATTCTGTACCTCCATACAGGTTCAAATTTCAAAGTAAACAGACCACTGTAAAAGTCAGTGCTTCCTTTTAAAGTCCACTACAAGGAATCTATGTCTTGAATCTGTTCCTTAAGAAGAATAATAAATTTTCTGGGTTTTTTTTCCATCACTTTATTCTTTGACTACTGTCATGTATAATAAAATATTTCCCTTTCACACACATCCCTTTCTCTCTCAATAAAGCTTTCCTATACAATCATGTCTGAGAAAGATGAACACACTCAATGATATTTAATGAACTGGATGTAACATGAGGCTTGCAATGCTGATTAATACAATTGCTGATGAGAAATGACGAGCTAAAGTAAAATGCCAGATAGAAAATGTAGCCATGAATGTATGAAAGTCTTGCAGAATCTACAAAAAATTACTACAGTTAAACATGCTTAAACATGCCAGGGATAAAGGGTTTTGCTTTGTAAAGTAATTTTTATATCTGTTAGCTTTACAATACATCTAAAACCCTTAAAGAGTAATTATCACTTCCCTGTAATTCATAATCAAGGTTCTCGCTATAAGCATGTTTTAAAGTTTAACTAAACATTTAACAATGCTGATTCAGAGTCACTTGATAAGATTTAATGCACTGACAATCTTATGAATGAATTCAGGTTTTCTTGCCATTAATGAATGAATCCAAGTTTTTAACTCCAGAAAACAACCATAAGGTCAATATTGACAAGTTACAACTACATTGTACTATTGCACTTAATTATACATTTTTTCTAAAAATTAATTTTGACTTGTATTAAAAACTAGAGACAGAATAAAAAATATTTTTCTTTGTCATAGAGTCTACTTTGGAAGTTGATACATGTTTTGAAAACAATGTTTTAAATTGCTCAAATGGAAAATAAATGGTGTGAATGAACACTCACTGTAAACATAATAAATAACGTCCACGTGAAAGACTGAAACATGAAGGGACCTCCTTCCTTACTGATCATAAACATTACACGATAAGAGACGTGTACAGAACATATGTACTACTAGCATGTTTACAGAGATCCTGAATCTTATAGCACTTAGAATCTTATAGCAAGGATTCTTTTTCAAACAAGAACATATTGACAATTCATTGCAAATTATCACCAAAAAGCATAATATCACAAAAATGAATGGCGTATGAAAATAGCACACATCAGATATTAATTATGGTAAGTTGTAAGCTGATCTTTCTGTTGGGGTATGAAGACAGAAATTATATCCCCACCTTGTACATGTTTAAAGAAAATAAGTTACAAATGTACATGTACATCATTGTACAAATTAAATGAAATATCCATTTTGATTACGTCTAAGAAATTTATTTGCTATTTTCCAACTTCAAGTTGAGAATTCTTAGGACATTTCTTAACTTAGGAAAATTCTTTATGTAAAAGAGTGTGCAGGTTAATTCTTAATTTCGGTTTTTTTGTTTTTTTTTCTTTTTAAATCACAACCTTTCATTGCAGTAAGAGTGATCTGTCCTTTGATGTAAAATGGAATAAAAATTAAAGGTCATCAGTATATAATACAATTCATTTTAAATTTAAGCATTAGTAACATATTTTAAACTTTAAAAAATTATTTTGCACTAAAAAAAATATCTGCTATTTTTCTCTTTCATGGTACGTAAACAACACTGATTTTGCTGACCATTACTTAGGAGTATTTGAAAATTTTACTGGGAAAAAAGCCTGATAGGTACATTTACCTTACGTAGAAATGAACCCATGCACACCTGACATTACTTATTATTTTTTAATAAAAAAAAATATCTACCCCTACCTAATAAACATCTTTAAGTAGGAGTTATATCTTTTTTTTAAGAAAATAAGTAATGTCAGCCTTGTTAGGTAGGATATTTACTCCTTCATATGAAAATATGTTCTGCACGTCCAAAAAGTATTTCCCAATGGTGTTGAGCCTCCAGAATACATTGATATACCGTTTTTCAAGTTCTGAGCAAGGAAATAGAAACAAGTTGCTACATTTTGTCGTAAAATACATGTATAATTTCCATTTTCATGATTACTTCATGACCAAAATCATAACAGAGGTTATTTTGGTGTAACCTAAAGCTACCTTAGAATTGGGTGAATGAACAGCGTTTAATGAATGATAATTTCTTTAAGTCGGAATTTTGAGATCACTTATGGCAATGCACCATTCCAACATATATTAAAAATAAAAATAAAGGTTTAAAACAGCTTAAATCTGGCATATATAATGATGGCATCATTTTGATTATAATTAGAAAATGGAAATAATTCAAAATTGGGAACATCGATTTCTCTTTTGATAAAAAAAACTCTATTAAGTGTGCATAAATCACAGAAACTTGTACCCTTTACTGCAATGACAATGGGATCTAAACTACTATGCAACACTAATGATTTTAACACATATTTTACAAATGGCTTGAGATGATGAGGACTATCTTAGTTTGACAGTCAGTGGTGAATTCTGTGGAGGGGTGACAAATTCCTGTAGTAATGAATCATGTAGAGGGGTGACAAAATCCTGTAGTAATGAACCGTTTACAACCATTCAGTCCTCTTCCATGGGTGTTTCCCCTTCTGTTGATGTCTGCTCCTGTGTGGGGCTGGTGTCAGGGTGGTCATTATCAGCACTGGGGGTCGTGGTGTCCACGTTTTCTGTCTCACTGTCACAGCTCATGCCTTCTTCCTGGGAACTAGACACACTCTCCTCTGTAGGCGACTCGTTTGATTGCGTAGACGTTTCCTCAGAACTTTTAGGCTCCACACTGTCCTCAGAACTGTTTTGTGAACTCTCTGAGCTTTTTTCTGGAGATTGACTTTGGTCCTGTCCGTTTTCTGACGTGTCTTTTGTAGAAGTAGAGGCTGTCTGAGGTAACTGATTATCACTGTTGATGGACTCATCATGCGGAGATGACTCGGGCGAATCCTTACCGTCATCTGTCTGGTCCTGAGAAGACTCCGGTGAACCCTTACTGATTTCTGCCTGTTCCTGAGATAACTCAGGTGAACTTTTAACAAGATCTGCCTGTTCCTGGTCTGAAATCAATTTCTCCTCAGGTAAACTCTTACAGGTCTCTTCCTCACTGTTCACCTCTGACCTTTGTGTGACCTTTGACTCTTCTGAGGTCACGACCTCTGATGACGGGACATCTGACTGCTCTCTGGATTGGTCTGCATTAAGTGTGGTGTCTGTTTGTTTGTTAGTATTTTCCAAAGTTGATGGTTCTACTGACGAATCCTCACCTTAATAAAAACACGTAAGAACTCTAAACATGAAATCGGCAGAGGTCTCAAAAAATCCAAGATTAATTTGCTGAGAAAATTAGACTTGTTGCAATTAACATAAATCAACATTAATTAACAAGTCGTTTAAAGGTAATCTTCGATATAAAAGATTATTTTACACTCTTATAATGTATTACACAATGTTTTGCTTAATTAGCCCACACTTCCAGTACATTAAGCTATGCAGTATTTACCTGAGATTTTAGGTTTTTTGGCAGGCGAGGTATCTTCTGATTCACATGACACTTCATCTCTCTCACACACAGGTTTCTCTTGGTCAGACATGGCCTGTCCTGACCACGACTCAGGAACAGAGCCGTCCGACGGATTGTCAGCCTGGTCCGAGGTCTGATCAGGGGTGCCAGGGAGGGGCGCAGAGTCAGAGGAGGCAGTCTGATCGGGTCCCCCCTGACTGGGCCCCACCCCTGCCCAGCTGTCTGTTGTCCAGTTTGTCTGTTGCTGGGTGGGGAAGCTAGAATACTGTACAGGGGTGAGGTCGGTGGTGGTCGTCGGGGAGTCCGCTTCGTTCCCGTTAACAGGAGACTCTTCTAGTCCATTCACCAGGTTAGCCCGGGACTCACACACTATCTTACTGGAAATCAATGGAAATTTTATAAATTCTTACATAAAATGCCAGAATGTTACGTTTTCTGTAGAAAATTCTTCCTAATTTTAAGAACTATATGTCTTTAAAATGCATCCACTACATTTGTTTTTACCTCTTCATTATTAACATTTACAAAACTACAACTCACAATTTTAACCTTTAATGAATTATGAATAAGAATGTGAGGTACTTACTTTCCAAATGGATCAACTGTACTTATCACTAAAACATTCTGTAATGTTAACATTGTAAATATATAAATAAATTATGTAATCATAGGTATATATAAATATATATATATAAATTGTTTTAAGGATAAAACATAAGTATCAGAGATTACAGAGCTCACCTCAACATATGTTTGTCTTAGACTGAGGCAAAGTTCATCATTAAACTAATAATCTGGACGTGTACATCCCAAAATCACTCATCTGGAAAATCTAGATGCAAGCCTGATAGTGTGCATCCTTTGATGTACCAAACTATCTATCATGCAAGTTTGGTCAATATAGCCTTTATAGTTTCTCATAAATAAAATCAGCATCGAAAACTTTAACATGTTCACTCATCCAGAAAATGTAGGTCAGATCCAGTATCTGAAGCAAGTCTGGTACTGGTAGTGTGCATTCTTAAATGTATTACAGTAATTACCCATGCAAGTTTGGTCAACTTATAGTTACTCAGAAATAAGAAAAACAAACGAAAAGGACTGCTTTAAATACCTTTTCAATACCACGAAGAAATTTATCTGTGCGTTTATAATGTTTCTTGGGATCTGTCAGAAGTTCACACAATCGCTGTATGGTAAAGGGTGCCCTGAAAATACCCAAAAAATTCTTTAAACCATGAATTCCACTATAGAGTGCCTTCTAAATAGGTCATTTTTATAAAAATATTATTTTCAAAAATGTCTGAGTCTCTAGTTTATTAATTCTCTTATGATTGTTTTGGTAAATCAAACAGTTATGGAATGGCCAGTGATTTTTCTACAATTTTTAAAAGGGGCGGCGGGCCTGGGCCTTTTCAATTGGGAAAAATTGTCGACATTTGTGTCAAATTGGGAAAAACAATAAGATTGCAATTAACCTTCATATTGACAAGTAAAATTAAATATCTAAGTAAATGTAACATCATTTAATAAATTTATTTGCTACAAAATTTTTCAACAAAATGGACACAGTTCTACTTTTTTCATTTTCTTTCATTTTTGTTCTTTGATTGTCCTATGTTTCATTTTTTTGCCATAATGGTAAACATAATTGAGAAAAAATCATTCCCGATTTCTCAGTATTGCTCGCATTGGAGATGGAATCATCTTGACACGATTTACAAGCATGTATTGCTGTATTTCTCTGCAATGCTAGTATCTACAGGATGAAGAAACAGTTTAATTTTCGTGAAATCATGGAAGCTTGTTGTAGAACTATTAGTCTTTGTAATTTACAAATAAAGCTATATTCAACTGATTCACATGCATATTAAATTTCTTACGATGTATTTACACACAAAGTTTGACATCCACATGATCGATGTTTAAATCCAAGTCTTGCAAAAACACAAATAAACTGCTGTTTAATGCCATTATTGTAAGCGTCCGAATGACCAAAAACAATAGTCTTCCATTATAGATTAGTCGTACATAAAAAAATTCAATATAATCTTGATTTTGGGAAAAAAGCAGTTCAAAATTGGGAAAAAATCGGTAATTTTTGAGAGGGGAAGGGCCGATATTCGGACCTAAAATGAGTGTAGAAAAATCACTGATGGCTGTGAAGGAAATCCCAAATTTATGGTTCCCCTCATCAAAAAAAAATACAGGAAATAGTTCCCTGCCTTGGGAAACCATAAATTTGCTAGTCCCTTCATACCCATTCCATAACCATGATAACTGTATACTATTGTCTATGCTTAGATATTTTTATGCTTTAGCTGCAGCTGGATTTTCACTTACCCAGAGAACCTGTTGACCGAGTCCATTATTCTTTTCTTCATCTCTTTGAACTTTGGGTTGTCGACATTCGGACAGGGTGGAAGGTGGTCGGCCGGAAGATCGTGGTGAAACTTTGTCATCACATCCTCTAGCTTACTGATAAACAGAGATTTCACTCGGGGCCAGGGGAACCTAAAATATAGATCTTATATTGCAAAAGATTTCCCTAAAGAATTCATCTGATACTGCAAGAGATTTCACTAAAATATTCATCTCAGTTCTCATACTGCAAAAGATTTCACCCAGGCCCAGGAAAACCTAAAATATACATGTACATCTTATATTGCAAAAAAATTCACTTTGGGACACGGAAATCTAATCTTAACTATCAAATTTCAATGTGCACCACTGCAAAATTTACTAGCCTTCCTTTTTGGATATTTTAGTAGGGATCAGGGTAGAAAATGGATGCTCATTTCAGAAAATATTCCTAGAGTTTAGTTTTCAAATAAAGAAAAATTGTGGCCCCTGAGGGGTTAGTATTTGAACAATTTAGATTTTAGAACCTACACCATCCCAGGATGCTTCCACATGATTTTTATAAAGATTAAAAAAAAAATCTTTTATATTTCATTGTTAAACTTGGATTCCCTATTGTGGTCCTGCCCTATCCCCTGGGTCATGACTTGAACATAGTAGCCAACTCATCTGGACACACCCAATTTTTTTTTACCCTTAACCCCTTAATTTTTTAAGGCGTGACTGGTCATTCTTTTTTCCCTATTTAATTTTACAACTCGGAAATCTACTGATTTTTGACTTTTTAGTTAAAAATAGATCTAACTACAGGGTGTTGCAAAAAAGATATACCTGTTTTCTTTGTTGTATTCTTAGAGAAGTTAATTTTATATCTTCATCATGTTTATATTCTATTTAAAAAAATTACTGACAAAAAATAAAAAAGCATATAGACCTATGTTTTACATCACTTACTGGTTGATGTATCAATACATTACCAAATCAAAAATAAAATCCAATGTTTTAATGATGGTGTAACTCTTAATTAATTTCAATGAATTAATTTAATTTTTGAATAATCAATTTCACTTCATTTGAATAAAAAATTTAACATATTATTTATTTTAAAGCTAGACTTTATGAAATAAAAATTATTTTAAGTAATAAAGAGGAAGAAGGTTTTTTCTAGGGGGTTGGATTGCATTTTTGCGATTTGAAAAAAAGTCGATAAAAAATCTCTAGCTTTGAGACCCAAACTCCAGCTGAAAAATTTCAAATCTCCAGTTGTGATTGTTTAGTTCTGTCACATGTATGAACTGGGTTCCTAGGTTTGATTCCCAATCCAGCCAATATTTTCTCCCTTCCTGTTACAGCTGCATCACAGAACACTGTAATTTGCTGATATTTTCAATCAGGCTCTCCGAGCTCCATTTCTTTTAATCGGGGGTGGGGGTTGAAGGGGAGGGGTCATTTGTTTGTATTAAGTCCTTGTAGTGAAAGTACTGCAAATCGATCGTCATCCAAATTTTTGACACACTGACATTCTTTGACTCTGTTGAATGTTTACAAGTTCTATTACCAAAACAGCTGATACTTTACAGTCACGCATGAGTAAGCACACATGTTATTTACATTCCTTTGTCAAAACCGATTGTTTTGACTGCAATATTAAACCATCTCTGATCATAAACAGTGTTTTGTTATTCACTTTTATCATTGATTATAAAGAGTTTAAGTAGAACTTACAGAGTTTCGCCAGTTTTTGCGATAGATTTTAAATATTGCTCTAAAACAAGAGGAATGTCGCCTTTCTTCTTCTCAAAGTCTGAAAAAAACGAATAAAAATTATTTTGGTGAAGATTAATTCAAAATATACAGATTCTCCGACAATAAAATACCAAAATTACTCACTGTTTAATGCGTCTAGAACTTCTTCTTGATTGTCCATGGCTAATTTCGAGTACACAACCATGGAGGTCAAACAATGGCGCTGGGGGAAATGACGTCAGGGATATTCCATTCAAAACAGAAGAGGGGTTGTTAAAATGACCCCGTTAAAATGTTTTAAAAGGATATTAAAGAAATAGTCTATTTCATGTTTATAAAACATACTGATAAAATAAAAATATATTAGTTTCCTTCAATCTCAGTCTTAGTTTGATTAGGCCTACTATAATCCGAAATTCATTTTACTCCACTGCTGTCACCCCCTGGAGTTAGACAAAAGATAATCTCAGAAAATCCCATTGAAATCTCGTAGGCACCTTCAATTCCGGAAAAATGTAAATATGGCGCGGTAGCAAGTGAAAGTTCAAGTCTGCTTAACAGTTCTTGTGAGTCGGGAAGAACAAGTCCTTTATTTAAAGGTAAAAATTATTGCCCGAGAATACAGACAGAGACAGAAATCAATTTTATATTGTAGGTGAAGTAAATATTTCTTGTCCACACGTTGTCACCTTGCCAAAACTTTGTTGACATTCTGAAAGTGTCCCCACCTGCGCTTCCCACTGTCACATGAGATCTTTGCTTAAAAGTGTGTCCATCGTATATATTAACACTGTCCATGAATATATTCTAAGAATTGGTTTAGGTACCCTTTTGTTTGCTCTCACCTGAGACACCTGTCTAACCAGGTGTGAACAGGTCCAGTACAATCAGTACATTTAGCTACGTAGGTAGAATTACCTACGTAGCTTTATTTACCTACCTCAGGTAGCTTGATTTAGCTATTTCATTGTAACTTTTCTTTTTATGGAAAAGAGACAAAAAATCACAGTTAAATGACTATTGATATTTATACTAGGTTGTCTTTAAAAAACAATCCAAAGCAGAGATAGTTTAAACATTGCTGCGTTTGGTCAATTTAGAGCAAAACATGTAATTCCATTGTTTGGTTATCTGTCCATGCGGTGAGGCATGCCTGAGTATGATTACTTCACATTGTGCTGAATAATTACCAACCTATTATCATGTTAACCAGAACTGGACTTCTTTGTCATTTCATTCAAGGAGTAACTGTCATACATAGCCCCAAAACTTTCAGAACTTTGATTGCAATTGCGCAGAAAATTACATTTCTTCAAGAGGGAATTTTTCATGAATTGTTTTCACACGAGTTCAAAGTTGAAAATGATCACTGCATCAACATGATAGTTTTTGCACATCCTGAGAAAAATGCTTTTTTATAGAAATAAATTCATTTGGTAGCTAAATCAAGCTACCTGAGGTAGGTAAAGAAAGCTACGTAGGTAATTCTACCTACGTAGCTAAATGTACTGATTGTACTGGACCTGGTGAAGTCATTGCATCACAGAATCCCTGAGAGTGAGTGGATGGGAATCATGAGGTTGACAGTAGAGCTCATAAAAATGCTTAAATAAGTAAAAAAAAAATCAATGCATATGAACTAAGATCTCAGCAGGCACTTGATTTATATTTTAAATTATTTCTGGGATCATCCCACAAGGAACAGGGTCTTTTAGAGAAGTGGACAGGCTTTTGCCAACATTGACTTTTCTTTACAGGCCTTCATGTTTTGAGTCTGGAAAACCGGTCAAATGAAGAACCGGTGAAGGCCTACTCTTCAATTTAAATTTTATCTGAAATAATTGACTGATTTTTCTTAACAGATGTGCTTTATTAACAATTTTAACATAAATAAACATAAATTAACTCAACTGTCACAAGAAATTGAATCTTTACATATCTTTTATCCATATTTGCAAGTTCTCATTCCAGGATTCAAACTTAAAACGTTTACCTACCACAATTGGCAATCTTCAGTTGACTACCCTAGTTTCCATCTAGACTGGTACCTGAGGCCTTGGGTACCAGACTATCCAACCTTTATTTAGTACCCCAGACAACGACCATTACACGTAATACTAGTCCTCTTCACTTTCAGACCTTCAGTACACGAACAGATTATTATGAATTTAGCTTCTTTCCCCATACAGTAACTTTGTGGAATTCTCTCCCACATGCTGTGGTGGCAACGGCCTCTCTGGACCAGTTCAGAACTGTGGTCCCAAGCTATGTCCCATAACTCTTATATTTATATAAACAAGTAGTACACAATGTAAATACACATTTTTCATGCACAATTTTGTAAATTGTTTTTCATTGCACTAGGTTTATTTATACCTTCTATGGCACTTAGTTTTTTTCTTTTTTTTCACATACGTTTTATAATTAATATTTAGAGGTCCGTTTGCGCAGGGCCAGCGTATAATCATCAGGGTTGATGGAATGCTGTAATATGTAGATGTAGATGTATCCTTCCATCCCAGTGAGAGTTTTGTCCCTTGTCAGAGGTTCAGTGAGCCTTAATTTATAAGGATAGATTTTGTAGAGAGGCTGCATGCATGCATTCTAAAATACAGTAATGTATGTAATCTTTCCAAAAAAACAAAGCTTCCTCTCATTATATTATTTTTTTCTTTTATAATTCTATAATAAATCTATGAAAGGAACACTGCAGGCCTGTAGGAAG
>PRKT01000061.1:1711301-1739827 GCA_003671525.1 Saccostrea glomerata | reverse complement strand
GGGGGGGGGGGGTGCGGTGGGTTAATACTTCTTATCTACCACTCTTCTTACTTGTCTGACTTATATTTAGGTGGAAATAAATACTTGTTGACTATCAAGTTTTTTATCAGCAATTTTAAGAATTTTTAACACACGTTCTGGCTTGATTATTAGACTTTACACCACACCTGTTATAAGTGTCATCACAGCCAAATGAAAATTAATATGTTAAATATGTAAATATATCCCTGGCAATGGCATGTACAATATAGATGTAATATGTCTGTGTCAGAAGAGGCCACAGAATATGTGTAGAAATAGAAAGTGAAAAGTGTCACACTGTAGACTAGGAATTCATAGAGATAAACACGTGTGACATATTAATGTCAATAAATGTAGGATGAAAGACACTTAAATTCCACGGAACACTCTAAAAGTTTAATTTGCAGTGTGATACATCATTTCTTAGACTACGTGATTTACATATGTAGAGTGAAGCACTGATCATGAATGATACTAAGTTTTACTGACTGTCACAATAAAGACCTTCTGATTGAACGGCCATTTTATTTATTTGTCCACTTTGATCTCTAAGTATCTGACAGTTTATCTCCTTGTATATCTGGCTGTTTGATGTAAGCATTGCATAAAGTGGTCCCTTTAATTTCCACGCTCCACTAAGCCGAGAGAGGACCTACACAATGAGTCTATTTATAGACAGCAGTGTATAGGTAATGTCTCAATCATGTGGGTCATACCTATTGGGAATTTTTAAATTTCTATTTAGGAGAGAAAATGGCGCAGGATTGGTGTGTCATGTGACCGTGGAAAACAATACAACAGAGGTGTTTTCCGTGATCAGTCCATTTTTATACGATATTTTTATAACTTTGCAAACACCCGCAAGGACTTTGTTTGAAGTGGGGGAAAAGTGTGTCTTACGATTTTATTCTCTCTAGCATTATGCAAATATTAGAAGTATTAAGAAAAGGTTAAGTTGTGAAGTGATTTTAGCTTTTGTGTGGGATTTAAATGAAGTTTTGGAGGGCTTATAGTGACTGACTTAATAAATCAACTCTTCATTGAGTGACTGTGTATTTACTTTCGTGTCCTCCAGCATGAGTAGAGAGGGACCAGACAGCAGGTACTCCAGCATTCTGCAGAATGTCTGGCCCCCTCCTAATGAGAACACTCGAGCACGTCTAGAGAGGCTCAGAGAACTGGAGAACCAGAGAAGACAACATGAGTCCAGTTCCCGGCCCCGCAGCTCCAGTGTAGAGAGAGCGCCCTCCTCATCTCGCGAGCTTCTGTTTGGATCTCGAGCTACCTTTGGTAGGTCTAGTTTACGCTCGTCTGCTCGACGTGGCAGGGAACCCATGAGAGCTTTCCCTCTAGGTCAGGCCAACAATCCAGGGAGCTTACCTGCTGACAGAGGAAGTGAAAGTGAAAGTAGAACTGTTGGTGACATCAGCCATAACAAAGCCAGCACAGGTGATGTGTCGCCCACAACTCAGCCAGCCGGTAATCCTCAGACTGAATCCCCCAGTGTGTCAACAGAAAACTCCGAGGTAAAAACTGAAAATGTGGAATTAGTCATCATTGAAAACAGCGAGCGCACTGCAGAAAAAACAGAGAGCATGTCTGATAATATGTCACCTAGTGCAGATCAATACAAGGATACACACAGCCCAGACTCAAATAATCAATCGATGGAGCAGAGTGTGAATGTAGACAGTACGGCTACTGCTGCTCCAGAGACCAGCACCGACTCAGAAAATAGTGTGACTGTCCAACAAGTGAATTCTGGGAAATCTGACAAAGAAATCAGTGCCACTGATGTTAAGTCAGCAGAACAGCAGCCCAAACCAGACACAGAAATCCAGATTTCTTCTGGTGCATCATGGGAAGTATCTGATGACACAGACAAAAAACTAGAAGAGATGACTGAGAACCAGCAGACTCGCCTCGCTAAGTTACAGGAGCTGGAGGAGCTGAGGACAAGAGGTCGCGTGCGGGAGAGACCGGAGGACTCTAACTTGTCAGCTCGCGAACGCTTCAATGTGAACTACAACCCTAACATCCGCCCTCAAAGACAGCTCTCAATACGGGAACAAATCAGGAACTCCAGACGAGCCAGGAGACACCACTCAGACCTTCAGCTATCCCAGCATTCCCCATTTTTAACTGAGACGTCAACGTCAACATCCACTGATGCAGCAAGGGAGCAGACTACCAGCAGTGCTATTAACCCCTCGGCCTGGGACTCGGCATTCTCTGACAGTGATCGCACTGAACGAATGAAAAGACTAAAGGAACTGGATAAGATTCGCAAAGAAGGCCGAGACAGTGCCGCCGCCTCTAGCTTTGATTCCGATATTCTGAGTCCCAGGGACCGTAGAAATTCAGCTCAATCTGATCATCTCAGTTCTTTATTCTCAGCAAGTCGTGTTCAGCCCTCTTTCTCAACAGGAGGAAGCCTTTTCCCGTTGTCGTCTAATTACAGTGAAAGCTTGCCATCACTTGCCACCAGTAACTCATCTGTGGAGACCCCCATACCAAGTCTCTTTAATCGTGAGAGGAACATTTTCTCCTCTGGTCCCACACTTACACGGTCTACATCCCTGACCACACAGGAAGTGATTGCGCGAGCAAGGGAGGTCATCAGTAACACTGTGTCAGCTTCTCTGGCAGCCAGCTCAGAAAGCGATGTCAGACCGTCCAGAGAGGACCTGAACCTCCACTTAGATTTGTCTGAACTTCCCCTGACAGAGGAGCACACTGAAGAGGAGGGAAGGACCACTGTGGATCAGATCAGAGAGGCAAGAGCAGAATCTAACCCCAGAGTGCATGACGTCCCACTGGATTTGAACCACAAGGATGGAGCCACGTGTGTGAGGGCCATGCGGGAGGCTATCGATGAGACGTACAGGAGTAGATACAAGAGTCGTGGACTGCCCAGCGAAGTTGCCGACCACTTCCTGGCAGACTGTTTCGATCCTAAATACACATTCGAAGAGCGCATTGTTCTGATCAGGAAAAAACTGTGGGGGGACCCTCCTGTAGTGAAATGTGAGAGAGGGCACCCTGATGGGGCCTCAACTGAAAGTGAAACCAATAGAAATACTGAAGACAGCCTGAATCCACCAAAGACAGGAGAGGTCAAGGTCTCTTAGATCTCTACATACACTGCCTTCAGTCGTGTTTACTCAGCAAATATCTCTGTTTTATGATCCCCTTGATGATACTCAAGGTTTCAAATTTTTATTGCTAGATAAATACATGTACCTTATATGGCTCAATTTCATTAAAGAGCATGTGGAGATATTCTGCCTTTCTTTGTGTATCAGAATGTGACAAAAAATATTTAAGAGATCAATTGAGGCATATATTTTAGGAATTTGTTTGTTTTTTTATTTGACAGACTGAATTTTTTCTCTCTACAGTTCATGCTATATATCTTTTCAGTGGTTTTAACCTTCCATTTGCTGAGATTCAATATATTAATATGAATATTTCTAAACCTTACTAAAATATTTGTTACACCAATGTTAAGATTTTGAAGATAAATTTTTTGCATTGGTTGATTGCACACCTATGAGTTTATTATAAAATAAGAACAGCATGAAAAAAAAAAAATAACACTTGAGGGCCATCTAATCTGCCCATTGAACAATGTACTGCTCTTTACCAGCGAGGCTATGTTTTCCTTGGTGCAAATTTTTGTAGCATAAAAATATCTGTCTTTCTAAAACTTTCTTTAGCTTGTTTATATATAGCTACCCCTTCCCCCTTTTATTTCACCTCCTGAAAAATGAGAGCATTTAACTAATATGTTATGAAAGACTTAATAAATGATTCACTGAATGCACTAAATTATATTATAATACATGCTGAACAAAAACAGCTCTTGGATTATAGACAATATAGAAGTGGTATTTTGAGAGAAAAATTTCCTAATTTACCACCACTTAAACATGTTAAACTGAGCCCACCATCACAGAACACAAATTCAGCTCAATCTCTGGAGGCAAAACTCTGAAGTACAGAGCACTGACCAGCATATACCAGAAGTCTCTATTTCAGCTAACATGACCAGAAAACAAAGAGTCCATCAACATTCATTAGTAATCATAGTGAATCATTCAAGTTTTGCCCTAAAGCTTTCCAAACAGCATACAAATTTATCATTTTGCACTGTATACAGTTAAAGGAAAAAATGAACATCAAAAGACATTACGGTTCAATTAGAAGAGGGGGTTTCACGTGCATCTATCCAAGTATAGCTTAATTCTGTGTTGTTAACAAGAGTTAGGGAGAGTTTTGTATAGCAGGAAATCTAAATGGTAACCATAACGATGTGGGAGGATGAAGATCCACAGGAAGTAGAAAATGAAGAGGTGGATCTAGAGGGGTGGCTGGAAGGTAATCCATTCAAAATCCTCAGGGAATCAAATATTTTTGTTGAATTTTTCTGTCTTTCAAATTCTCATTCCACCTCTGATCTTTTCCAAGGTCCAGGTTTACTATATGCTCCCAATAGTATTGTTTTTATAATGGACTTTGGAGCTTGGTTATTGTTTACACCAAAGATGTATATCATTTCTCTAATTTGATCACCCAGATCTAATTTAATATCAGCTGTTTGACAAATTAAAACACTGGTTTGGTATTTAATGGTAAGAGAAATTTTCTGATCCTCTTTGGAGACTGTTGTTTTTGTTGTTGTTGTTGTTGTTGGGGGTGGTGGTGGGAGGAGATAGGTCAGTTTGCTAAATCAATCAGGCCCTATCACTGTTGCAAGGTAATAACATTTTTGTGGCGTTATTTATTTTATTGAAGATATCATTTTTAGACATAGACATATAAAATTTTGTGAAATCAAGAAGTTATATTATGATACTGAAGAAAAAAAATGCATGATAAGTGCATTTCATAACTAAAGAGCATTCTATGCAATAATCTCTGAATGTATTGTTGTCGTTTTTTGTAAAATTGAGAAAGAAAAATCTTTTTCGTGCTTTTTGTTAAGCATGTATAAGTAAGTGGAGAGTAATGGAAATGAAAAATACCAGACATGATCATAATTATAGCCCATTTAATAATTGTCTGGCTCTCTTCTGAATAGCTGAATTTCTTTGCCATTAATGCAAATATAAAGAAAAGAATTCCATGTTAGGCAAATGAAAAGAATATGTTGATTTACTTGTTTGTGTGAATCTAACATTAGATAACCATTTCATTTACATTCAAGGATAATGTCTTGTGTTATATAATAGAAATCTGGTGTGTTTTGACCGAGTTTGGTTTTTGTTCAGTAAATCGTGTCAAGTTGTTTTTTATCCTTGGTTTAAGGTAGCGCTCCCTGTCTTTGGTTTCTGGCCTGTGGAGGAATTCCGTAGGCCGAATATGATTCATAGCATTAATAAGTAACACAAAAATCAACATTGTAAAGTCGGCCCAAACTTAAATACACCTGAAGCTTACAGGTAAAAACTCCCACAGATAAAATCAGGAAAAAAAGGTTTATCAGCTGAAAATCTCAGGTGTGACACTCCAGGTGAAAGTGAACGAATCTAGTTCTGAATAAATTACAGCAGTTCATGTACCACCAAAAGTTTGTCAAATTTCATACTGCAGTTTGTATTATTCTGTGTAATGTTTGACTTCTTATGTAATATGAGTTTAAGCAATTCAAAAAACAAGGTGGTTTAATGTTATTCTTTAGTGGAGACAGTTTTCTGGTTGCATATTAAGCAAAATCTAATGCACATATACTTGCTTAGGGAGAATTAAGACTTCATGAATAAAAATTCAGATTTGATTTTGCTTCTGGCTCAGTGTTTTGTTAGCCATGTTTTGTCTCAGTTGTACACCTGCATGATAACAAAGCTGAATAATCATACATATATATACAGAGTAATCGTCTCAAGTACACTTTATAATACAACTCTCATACTTGTGTTTTTATGAATCGGCTTAGAAGGTCTAATCTCTCTGGCATAAATCTTACCCAGGGACCCGGTACAATTGGTTTTTGTTGGACCAAGATATTTTGTAAACATCTTCGGGTTAATTTTTATGCCTGGCTAAGAATTGTGCACTCTAGCAGTTGTAATAATGCATTATTGTAACACAATATGTACGAGATAAACCATTTAGTCATAGTCGGTGTCATAGACAATAAATAAAGAGTTGTAATGTATCTTTTTATGACTGTTTTTATCCAGTTTTGTGTAACATCACAGTACGTCAGTTACATTATTATTAAGACATCTGGCCACAAACCTGAGGGCCAAATCCTTCATAATAATTACAGGATCCGTATACTACAATCAATTTGTCCAATATAGGGCCATGAAAATACACTGAATGTTCAGTAGGCCCTAACCATTGTAATTCTTCACTGACATAAATAAATTAAAAACCTTGAACAATCTAATCTAGAGTTTGTGTAAGATCTGTATATCACTGTCTACTTTCACTGGGAGAGTTAAATTACAGTGTGGTATCGTTAGATCGGGGACCGGTGTGACCTGTTGTTATGGTCGGTGGAGCCGCTGTCACCCGCCCTGGACTTCATTAGATACGGTCTACCTGTCAAGCCTGAGGGGCCAAAGGTGTGCTGGAGATAAAAGAGAGAAGTTATTATAGCACTACCTGAATGGATAAAGTGCCGTTTTAATTACCAAATCACCACTGCTGTTTAGCATTCATTTTATATAGTTATACAGGGAAATAGTGGTAGTGCTATTTCTAAATTGTAACATGCCTGAACAGTTATAGCTTTCTAACCTTGCCCTTCATGACAATTGACAAGGATTTAGAGGCATGAAATCCAAAAGATTTTAAACTTAATGTCACACAGTTCAAACAAACCTCGCGGAAATATTGATCTGTTTTTACCTAGGGTGAGAGGGAACTGGGATATATACATGTGCATGGACTCATGGAATACTTTTATTCATTGATCGGGAGTTTCTAGTTAAGGATTACTGTATGATATAAGAGTTTTCTGAGAAACATTCTTAGAGATTAGAAATTTAAAAGTCCCTCTGTTGGAAGAAATAACGAACTCTTCACTGAATTGTGGGCTGTGCCACATAAGTAACAAACTTACCAACTGTGTCCAGATTTCTTTTGTTTTTTGTGTTCTTCAAAGAGAGACCTAGATAAACTTGTTTTGTTAACAAAAGAAGATCTGCGATCAAAAGACAGTGAATCTTGTCAAGTGATTTTTTAACCAGCCCCTTTAAAACATCTTACATTGCATAATCAATAGAGAGTGTAGTGTGTTTGTAGCCCACCTGGGTCGAGGCGGACTGTTTACTTTGTCAGACCAAACTATCCGAAACGAAACTTGTATTTGAGAACAGTGATTATAAATAGCACGAGGAACATTTCAGTCTGCCAGTGAACTCATCATTTTATCCATGTGTTGTGGAATCGATAGAGTAACGAAGTTACTGAGAGTGCTTGTTGACTGTGCGGGCATGTTATGTAGGAATGCATGACAGGCCGGCATTGATGCATGACTATGTAATCTGTGTAGGCCTTGTGTCAATTTAAAATGTGGAGGGAATGTTTTATCAACTGTTGGAATAATCATGTCGAAAAGTTCATGTTTTATACGGTTCTATGAGTAACAAGGACGTAACTGCTAGTGTTTGTGTGTTGGATAAGAATTTGTGATATATTAAAGGAACAGTTTATCTTATAAGATGTAAATTTGTGCCATTGATTGACAGTGACCAACTTTGAATGATATGTGTTTGAAGATATACCAAATTCATTGAATCAGAACTAAAATAGTAAGTTAAAAAATGTCGTACAGTACATTAATGACAAACATTTGGCCTCCTCCGAATGACGAAGTGAGGTCACGGCTGGAACGTTTACAAGAACTCAAACAGCTTAGAGAGAAGAGAGAGAGTACTCAGTCTGGTACCCTGCCCCCTCGTACAGACAAGGGGGACTCGGAGGGGAGCAGACTCAGTCGCCGGCAGCTCCTTAATACCAGGACCTTACCAACGAGTCGACTCAGGGAGAAACAAGGAGAACGACTCAAAGCCACCCTAGAGAAGAAATCTCAGAGCTCGAGTCTGTCACAGGAAACTAATGACAGGGCAGACTATGGTGGAGCCAGACCAAAGAATTTCAGCGCCTCACTCAGAGGAAGTTCATCAGAAACATCAGAAATTCTGGCGTCTATTAGGAAGAGGGAGAACGAAGGCCTCACAGGAAAGGAAAGACATAGGACAATATCAGCAGACAGTGATACATTTGATGATCATGAACCAAGTAATAATGTGTTAAACAGGGCAACCTCCGCAAGGCTCACATCCATTGGAAGTCCGGGTTGTCCTGGTGATGAACTGGAAGCTGGTGTCAAACCGCTGGATGTGAGTGTTGAGTCAGAAAGTGTGGATCATACAGAAGACATTGAGAGCTTCAAACAGAGTTTGTATGGTACAACGAAGACAAAAACAACACAACAGGAAAAAGTGCTAGTGCCATTCACTGATCCTTCTAGCTTAATAGACTCTTCTAAACTGTCAAACAGGATAATGACTTCAAGTAAAAGTGAAAGTAAGGGGAAACTTGGAGACTCTGCAAGGTGGAGAAAGAATGTTCCTCAAAGTAAAGATAAAGCAACCGTGCTGAATGGTGAAAAGTATGAAACTAGTAATAAACAAGCTGGTGTGAAAAATGGAGAGTTAGATTCCAATCTGGCGGCTACAGTGATGTCAAGTGTGACTTCTGAGAAGTCAGAAACTGTCAGTGAACAACAAAGTGAAAGTGGAAAAGCACTTGTTTTTGATGGAAAAAGTTTGACTGTGACAGGGAGTGATGAAGGTAACACTAAACCATTACTAGGCCGTGACAATGTGTTATCTGAACACAACATTCAAAGTGAAACCAATGGTGAAGTTACAGAGAACAATGATTCCTCAGTATATGGATTATTAGATCAAGTTGTGCATGGATCATTTATTATTAGGGAACAGACATCTGATTTCAGTGTTCCAAGTCCTGCAGACAATTCGAATTACAAAGACAGCATTCTGAATGAGAGTGACAGCATTCTGAATGAGAGTGACAGCATCTTTGACTCCAGGTATGAGGAGAATATTGAGGAGGTGGACACATTTCCTGACCGAGATTCCTGGCAGAGTGATCGCTGGGGAGGAGAAAGTTCTACTTCATACAGGAGTGCCTGGCAGACAGACAGACAAAGTTTTGATAGGAGCAGTGGATATGCTCCTAAACAATCCAGACGTGATGTTCTGACCGCCAACAGGACAAAGCAACCCGCAACGAGAATCACTAGGTATGCGTCCTTACCTAGCAGTGCAGACAGTCGTGTGTCTGAGTTCAGATCAAAATATCTTGGTCGCGATTACTCTGAACCTTACACAAGCTCATATGGAGATGACAGCAGCACAACATCATATCAAGAAACGAGACAAGAGGACATATCCAGTAGGCTTGGAAACATTTTAAGTGATAGTTTTAAAAAGTTTGACAGTGTTCTGGATGGGAGTGATGTGCAAAGGAAGTATGAGGATTCCTCTAAAAGTTATAGGATGACTGAGGACCAGCCGAGGAGCTTACGGAGGAGCTATAGCCAGAGAGGGGAGAGTGACACAGAGTCCAGACTCGGGCGATTCAGGAGAACGAGTGAGACAAATAACGACACTGACTCCGGACTCGGTCAGTACAGGAGAACCAATAGTGACAGTGAATATAGAAGTCAGTATGATAGTCCTACACCTCAGCCAGATCTTGGGATGACTGAGTTTATATCAAACATTCGCAGTAGAATGAGTGGGATGAACCCAGTGAATGAGAGTCGGAACAAGCCACTAGCACGATCAGGCGGAGTCAGCTCGGTGTTAGAGAATGCCAAGAGAATGTTACTGGGTATAACAGACGCGCCTGAACTGAGTGATAGTGACGAGCAGTTCAGAAACTTGAGACTTCAAACAGAACATTTAACTGATTCCCTACTTCCAGCAGAAGATTCAGGAGAAATGACAGAACAACTGACTGAATCAAATGTTCCTGTGACGGAAAATTGGACGGAAAATTTAAACAATGAAGAAATCAATGAGAGTAATGTTCAGATGGTAGAAGATGAAGATAATGTGACTGAAGTTCTTCTCGAAAAAGGAAACATTATTCAACTGACATCTGAACCTGATAATCAATTGGTTGATAGTGAAAAAGCGAGTGAAAATATTAATGGTGTTGATCAGTATGAAGAAATTACATTGATCAGTAAAACAGCTTCTAACCAATCACAAGTTCAAGGAGAATCAGTGGAAAATGAAGCAGAAAATTCTGCTAAAGTAAATGAAGCAGAACAATTGAAAAACACTGAAGTTGATAGACAGTCCAAGAGTGCTAAATCCCAGAGAACAATTGATAGCAGTCCCAGTCCCAAGAAACAAAATTCAACCAAAGGAAAGAATAAAAAGAAAAAGAAGGGAAAGAAAAAGAAAGATTCAGAAAATAAATCTGACACCTCCAGTAATATTGACAGTAAATGTCTAGATGGCAAGAAGATCAAGATTTCTCAGAGTGAAGACATTCTGACTGTAACCATAGAAGACTCTAATGCAGTAGAGGACAAGGAGAAGGATACAACTGAATCTGTGGGAGAACAGCTGGAGAGCATGATTAGTGACATTGACCACAGAAGTGAGAAGACGTCGGTGGCCACAGAGGACCTCCTCTCTCTGAATGGGAAAGAAGAGGAAAGTGAATCAGGGTCCAGCAAAACTGAGAGCAGTGTCTCAAAGGAAACATCTTGTAAGTCAAGTGATGAAAGCAATCAGACCACCAAGTCCCAGATACCTGGGGAAAATTCTGACACAATGAATGACCAGGATGTGCTTGCTATGACAGAGAACCAGGAAGGTGGCACTGACAGAATCAGTCAACTTCAGGCTGATAGTGAACAGTTTGAAACCGCTTTTGAGGAGGAATTTTACGAGGCAGCACCAGGGGAATATGTGGATGAAGAGGGGAATGTGTTTGTAGAGCACAGGGAGAAATTTATATATGTGACTGGTGGATCCAAAGTCAGGAAGAGAAAACTCAGCAGAAAGTCTCTACTTGGAGAAAAACAATCTGAGGAAATGAAAGCACAAGCTGATAGCTCTAGACTTGGTCATGTCAAGGAATGGATGGAAAGTAACATATTTCCATCCAATAACACAGTGCATGAGAAAGACTTAGGTGTTAAATCTAGTGACCATGGAAGTCAGCTGTCTGTGAATTCTACGCTTGGTGATTTTGATTCTAGAGGAAGCCTGGGCAGCAAAGAAATGTTGGATGATGTGAAGACAATAACAAATGACTCTGTACACAGTAGTGAGACTTACAAGACCAATGCTGCACTGGAGAAGAGGGATTTGTCAGTACAAACTAATGTCTCATCATTGAATACACAAAACATTGGGACTCAGATGTTAATAAAAGCCAGAAATATAGGTGTGCAGATTGATTCAGAAGTTTATGATAAATTTGTTCAGACTCTAGGAGAACTTATGTGTCCTTGTTGTTACAATTTAATTAACATTCAGGAAGGTTTTATCACTTCTGCAAAAGACAGAGATGTTCAGAAAGTTAAGGAAGAACTGAAGTTAAAGCTTGGAGTACAAAATGAAGGGCAAACCAAAGTGGAAAGATCTATTTCATCTTCAGACACCAGTCCCAAATCAAAATCTTCCTCATCACAGAATTCTGTAACAGTATCCCCAAAAAGTCCATCTTTGACCTCATCAGTGAAACAGAAGCAAGTAGAGAAGGTGCCACCTACAACACTTGGGAAACAAAGTCCATCTACTGTCAAAAGAAACAATTCTGTTAGAGAAATGACCACAAAGAAAAGTCCAGCAACCACTCCAAGAAAGCAGAGTCCAACAAGAAAAAGCCCATCCACTACACCTAGAAAACAAAGTCCTACAAGAAAAAGCCCAGCCACTACACCTAGAAAACAAAGTCCTACAAGAAAAAGCCCAGCCACTACACCTAGAAAACAAAGTCCTACAAGAAAAAGCCCAATTACTACACCTAGAAAACAAAGTCCTGCAAGAAAAAGTCCAGCCACTACACCTAGAAAACAAAGTCCTACAAGAAAAAGCCCAGCCACTACACCCAGAAAACAAAGTCCAGCTAGAAAAAGCCCAACTACTACACCTAGGAAACAAAGTCCTACTAGAAAAATTCCTGCAACTACAGCTAGAAAACAAAGTCCAACAAGAAAAAGCCCAGCCACAACACCTAGAAAGCAAAGTCCATCTAGGGAAGGTGCAACAACACCAAGGAACAAGAAAACAACAACAAACATGACAGGACTAAGTAATGGTGAAGTAAGCAAAGGGAATTCTAAAGTTAGGAAAGAAAAAGTGTCCAGTATGCAGGATCTCCTCTTTGAAAATGGTGAACAGACAACTGAGAAGAAGCCCGAGGGCAAGAGACGTCCAACTACACCTAAACCTGGAAAGAGAGAGAAGACACCAGAAAGAAAGAAACGGGAGGCATCAGCAGAGAGGCGAAGTGATGATGACACAAGTGAAAAGAGTGATATGCCTAGTTACATGCAATCAACAAAGTCTAGCAGGAGGAAGAAGTCAATAGGGAACAGTGAGGAGCTGTTGGAGGAGAATAAGCAAAAGAAAGGGACACCCACCACTGCCAGGAAGAGCGTCACAGACGAGGAGCAGGAGGGATTTACCACGATGAAAGATAATCCCTTCGTCCGGAGTGATCGTCAGCGAACTTCTGTAGGACCAAGTCACGGACAGGGATCATCAGGAAAATGGTATCGCAAAGAACCACTGAAGGATGAAGAGGAAAACAAGAAGGGGAAAACAAAGAAACAGAGGTCCGCATCTGTATCATCAACAACATCAGAGAAAAATGTGGCTAACGGAAATTCTAAAATGAATTCTAAAAATGTCCTAAGAAGTGATGAAAGGTTGGATCTCTCGGGCCTTGGGTCACAATCGAGTCTGCTAGAGACAGATCTGGATGAGGCGATGGGATACAACCACAGTGAAGGAAATGTAGACTCAGACGACACCCAGGTGTTCATCGAAACTATTCCATTTACTAACAGCCATTTTCTTGGACCTGACCTGAAAACCTATGCTGAAAATATCTCTAAAAACATTGCTGAAAAAGAAGTTATGAAGCTTGAAGGTGACAATAATCAAAATGAAAACTCAACAAAATCCAATGTGAAGCTCTCGCTACCACCACCAAGGGCAGGTAACTCCTACCAGCATCCCAGTGATCAGTTTTACTGACTTTGCGCTGCTTGCCATGTAAATATATCCAGAGCTTCGTTGTTACCTGCTTGCCAAACAATTATCCTCGAGCATTTTTTTGTAATGTTTGTTGCATAAAATCAAGATGGTATTTTCTCTGTGATAACATTTCTTCTTCTTAAGCTGATTTGAGCCCAAAGCTAGGGAAAATCTCTAATTCCTAAAGGTCAAGGTCATGACATTTTAAATTATCTGACCTGCAGGTGAAATTTCAAATTGAAATTTCCCGTAATCTTTAGACAAGTTTTATCCCCATAGGGTATTCAAATTTCACAGACCCATCTTGTTTTATGATCCAGCTTAAATTAATGCAATGTTGTTTTAAATGCTTATGATTTTGCAGAATTTTTTTTTAAATATATAAATATATGCACTCAGTTTTTTTTCTCTTTGATGTAATAAGTAAAACTGGTCGACTGGAGTAAAATTGATGTTTTAAAAATAATATAATTACAACAATTAAAGTAAAGAAAGAAACTCGATGAATTTGTCATTAGACTAACATTTAACATTAAAATGACATTAATGACAAAATTTAATTGTGACCAGTTTTGCAGGCTTGTAATTTTTCACATGGCTGATTTTTTTTTACCTTGTTGAATATATCAAAAAATGTTACTAATAATGTAACAAGGAAAAGTTAAACTTGTTGGTTTTATTAAACAGTTTCTATCAATTTATACATATCATGTATTTTATCCAGATTTCTAACAAGAAATATTAATTATATGTATTTGTGTCAAGAAGCGGTTTATGTGATACTATGTGTTGTTTTGGAGAATTTTTAGCATGTTTGTGTCTGCATTCCTGCATTTATTACAATGTTTCCCTGGGGATTTCGTTTGTAAAAAAAAAAAAGTATATTCCTGGCAGTGACAAAGTCACAAAATAATGAACTCCTTCCACAATTACCGGGTAGTCATGTTTTTTCCTCCTTCTTTAATTATTTACTGTAACATCATATTGTCTATGACCCTCATAAGAATCAAATTATCTTTTCATCCTTAAGGATAATCAAACATATTTTGTATTTAAGAAACATTTGGAAAATAAGCGAGTTTTGATACTGTGAATTAAGTCAGACCTTCTTTTTAATAGTTGAAAAATATTTACATTCAGACCTTGTTATAAAAATTCATTTAAAGACCCTGAGAAAAATATTTTTGTTTTCCTTGTTTAATTACAAACTGAGATATTTGAGGTACTTTGGGGTCCACACCCAGATTTGATGGGGGGGGGGGGGAGAATTTGCTTTGGGGGGACTGATATTTTGAAGAAATTATTGAAATTACATTTCTTGGTTGACATAGTGTTATAAATGGGTGTTGAAAAAAAGGAATGCATAGTATTTCTTTTTGAAGATGAAAAAGTTTTATTTAAAAATTTGACAGCAGTAGCACATTTAAGCATTGAATGTAAAAATACAGTAGTTTTTATGCATTCTTTAAAAAAAAGGCTTTTGTTAAAAATCCAAATTTTTGTTTTAAAGAATTCATGAGTTTTGAAGAGAAATTGCTGCATGAATTGATTAAATTAAACAAAAAAATATAATTCTTTGAAATAATATTGCAATTGTTTTTTAATTACCAAAGTCCTTACTGAAATGCCTTGTTCTAGGTTTCGATATTTTATTTTATTTCTCTAGATCAAGAAACCAATAAGTATGATTGTCGTGGTTATAACCTTTTATTTCAAAGTAGAAAAGATACCAAATTTTAAAATGCTAAATCTTATTTTGAAAAAAAGTCCACCCATTATCTGTGATACATCCTATCAATGCATGTACATCTGATTTTTTTTTTCTTGGGATGTACTTGCAATTTTTGAAATATAGGAATTTATACAAGCTATATTGTTTTTCAGTGATGAATATGTGTCTAGAGTGTTTAATATATTTTTTGATTAAATTCTATGAATAAGTAGCATGCAATGCTGTATATTTGATTTGAATGCGTTACTGTAACAGTGTATGCATGAAAATACAAATGTGTACTTGCATTTTTGATTGAAAATCTGAAGAGATCTAGTGTTGGTATTTCAATGTGTGGGAGAGAGGGAGAGTTGTGTTGTTAGATATGTTAATAATCTATTGCTTATTCAGCCATCACTGCTTTAGACTGTCTGCACATGCCAATTTTATGCCATTTTTTATTACCATTACATACGACTGAAAAATTAAAATGATATGACACTCCTAAATTCTAAACCTGTTTTTCTTGTTTTGACCACAAATGGGAACATTCTTCAAGGGAAATAACTCCCATTATATGAAACGCTGTTTAAATTACAAATTAAGAAAACTGACAAATTCTCCATGCACAATAAGGAAATTTGCATGACTTAAACTTTGAATTACTGCTCATGCATTCTATTTTACATTTCGATGATAATCCAACAAAGAAAGTAGGAAAAAAGACAACCATGGGTTTGACTCTTTTGTACAAAATACAAAAAAGGCATTCTTCGCAGAAGACTGATTTCGTAATAAAAAAACTTAATTTATCATCAACTGTTTTGACTAAATCATTGGTTTGTCAAGCCATGTCTGATCAATGTATTGTGCAAGGAAAATACAAGATCTATTATGACTGTATTAGCTTATATATCTAAGTAGACAGAAAAAAAGGACTGGAAACTTACTAAAATGCATTATCAACTTATAAATAGCTTGTTATTATATGTAAAACAAGTTAATGATTAAATTAGTTGTCCATTTGGTTAAATAATGTCAAACATCACTCAAATATAAGTGAAAGTGCATTCAAGTTGATAAAAATAATGAATTTTTATTATCCTCGATTTGATATTTGTTTCAAAATGTGGAACTGTACGTATATCTAGACTGAGTATTGGTATGATGCACTGATAACAAACTATCCCATAAAGTAGAAATAACTGCAGCTTAATTATGAAATTTAGAAGCAAATGAGCTTTAAGCTTACTGCTTTTATCTTAAATAATGGCCTTGCACTTCATGCTCGCTCCCTGTGAATCATATGCTTTTCTCATTGTGTGAAGTTGATTAAATAAATGGCTACATGCTTTTATAAAAAGTTCACATGCAACAATTCTAGAAGTTCTGAGTAGATAAAAAAATTCATAGAAGCTTTGTGTTTGCCATGCTTTCAACGGGCATGGTTGTGTAAAGCATCCTCCAAATAAAATAAACTTAGTAATTATATGAACACTCAATATAACACTTTAACATGAAGAAAGAATACATCATATAGATGTTGGACGAATCATTATATAACTTTACTATACAAGTTGGAGGGTATTTTGTGATTGGTTTAGTCCGTTTATCAGTATGTCTGTTAAGCTATGTGGTACCTATTTCTTATCCAGAACTCCTCTTGTACCACTGAATGAAATGACACTATCTCAGAATCTTTGTTACATAGTGCTGTTGTGCACCTCCTATTTTACTTTTTGATTGAAAACATATTTGGATTTCTCACAGCAAAAACATTGAATTTTTCTATTAGGGTATATCCATCTATTATCAGCTTCTCCTCCTATACCCAAAGCATAACAGACAGATGCACAGACAACCACAGCAGAGACAGACAGACATCCTGATCACTATATACCATGTATACCCTCTCACTTGAAGCAGGGGATATAATGAATATATTCAGTGTTTAATCTTTATTAGTGTAAAGTACCAATTAATGCCTGAAGTTTAATCTACCTCCTATGTTGTACTGGTAGCTGCAGTTACAGAGTATTGGACCAAACATTACAGTAGTATTGCTTTATAAGCTCAATTTTAAGCTGTTACTGCTCCACATGCACAGCTCTATAATTTGTGTAAGTTCAATCAAGTGTATTTCCCTCAACAATCCTTCAACTTCTAAATTTAAATATCACTGGAGTTTCATGTGAATGAAATAATAGCTCTCTAGTAAGTTTTCTCTTAACTGGCTAATGAATGAAAACAGTTTGTAAAAACTTTCAATTTAAAAAAAAAAGATTCATGAATTTAAGTGTTTGAAGAGAAGTAATAAACGTAAATTTATTTGTTTGAATGAGCAGAGTCTGAGGAAAAAGAAGCAGAGGTCACACAGACTCTTGATGGCAAAGAGGATGCAGCATCCAGACAGAAGCTTCTGAGTGAAGAAGAGCAGGCAGGTGTTCCCGTGGAAACAGAAGAAGGAGAAGATGAAGTGATGCCTGTCAGAGTCAACCTCAGCAGCTGGGATCCTGTAAGTCACAGTAAATGCTTAGATAGTATAAACATGTACAGATAGTGTATAAGTCAAACCAAAGATATAGATAATCTGTCTATTAAATGTCCTACTCCAATAGAATATTTTCCTCTATAAATCTTTGGAAAATTTGTTCCTTTACAGTGATCAAAGTTTGATAGAATGCTTGATGAAGATAAACTCAATCTTTTGCAATTCCATGTTAATTAAAAACTAAAACATGTGGGGGAATAATTCTTTATTTCTTTTTAACTTTATATTTTCAGACGAAGTTACTGAAGGATTTGTATGCAGTCCAGCTAATGCCAGATGTAAGCAAGTTCTAAGCTGAAAATTATAATCAATATTTTTTAAAGACTACTTTGTTTGAAGCTTGATATTTATTACATTATGATGCAAATAAAAAAACCTCAGAAGTAAAATACAGCATACAGTAAATTGTCCACCCATGTTACTGTTTGTAATGACCTCCAGGATGCCAAGGACATCTCGGATAAGTTTGTTGCCATGGAGGGACTGATGGAGAAGCTTCCTATGAACAAGAAGAAGGCCACACTGCTAAAAACCTGGAAACGCAGATTCTTCCGAGCCAAGGATGGCTGGCTGTATTATTACGAGGTCAGTGGTAACACATTTAGCATTCTATGGATGTCACCGTTTACGTGTCAGTAGTAGTGATGGCTGGCTGTATTATTACGAGGTCAGTAGTAACACATTTAGCATTCTATGGGTGTCGCTGTTTACGTGTCGGTAGAAGTGACGGTCAACTTTATTATATGCAGGCTGTTTTATTCTCAGACTGAATGAAATGTTAATTTATGAAAGCCTATATATATGTATGTGAAATTTTTTTTTGTGATAGTCAACTTCAAGGCTGTAATTATACACAAGATTTTAAGCAGACTGTCTTAATCTGAATATAAGTTAAATTCATCAAAGCCTATGTATGTTAAATTTTTTTATTTTAATAGTGAAATGTCCAAGTTTAAAAAACATCTTTAATGGATGTAATGACATGACCTTGAGTGAACTAAACTAGTCCTTGTCTTGATGTTATTCACCAGACTGTTTTAATCTTTTTTTAAGACAAGTAATCGAGACAAGCCCAGTGATACGCTGCAGCTGATGGGAGGAAAGGTGGACGACCTCGGGAACAGGATTCTGGGAATTGATGATGGGGTATGCCATAGGTTCAGTTTTTCTGATACTAGAGACAATAGTCTTGACAGTTTTTGTGTTAACTTGTTTTTGTTAGAACTGTTGACAGTTTTTGTGGTACTTGTTTTTGTTCTGTTGACAGAGAGGGAAATACCTGATGGTTCGCTGTCCGACAGATAAGGAGTACGGCCAGTGGAAGTTAGCGTTAGAGTCGCAGACTGCGGACAATGTCAAGGCCACTTATGTACGACCGGTGTTGTCAAGTCCTCAGCATCCTCAGAAAGTAAGTGTTGTCAGAGAAAATCCTAAAGTTTTACTGTTTACAAGAAAATAATCTGTATTCATGGTTTTGTCCCACTTTATTTTCGCCCGTTTACACTTGCAAGGAATTTGCCCCATCTTGAATTTATTAAACTAGTCAATTTTTGTTGAAGAAATGCACTATATTCTTTGAATTCATCCCATTTAAATTTGCTCAACAGAGGATAAGCCAAAATTGCGAAAATAGAAAGGAGGTCAAAATTTCCCTGTATGCAGCATAATTTATTTTATTTGTGTTTGTTAAAAATCATGATGTACACACTGAAGAGCATTATTATTTGCATGAATTAAAATATCAATCACCATGATTTCCTGCCCAGGAAAAACAAAGTAGAGTTATAATTCCCAAATATGAATTAGAATTTAGGATAAATTGTTCATTCCAAGGAGCACATTTAAATACCACATTTTGTCATCTTAATGCTTTGGTTGTTGAAAGTCCTTTTTCATATTTTCATTTCATGCTTATGTTTTGTTTAATAATCTTGTTAGCTGTTATCTAAATACAAGCACTGTTTTATGATTGTAGAGAGTGATCCTGATAGACATAGGAAGTAGTGCCATACGAGCAGGAATTCTGGGAGAACACGGTATGTCACCATAGTAACCAATCTTAAGGTGTCCCCTCACTCCTCTCTTACAGTATTCACTGTTAGATATAAATGTTGTCTTTCTCTAACCATAATCTTACCGTTCATGGTAGCTCAGTCAGTAGAGTGGTTGCTTCATGATTGGGAGGTCTTGAGTTCCAGTCTTAGGGAGATCTCACACTGCTAAATGGCCTTAAGTGACAAGTAAAGGTTAAAATTTTAAGCCCTACACCGGTACATGTATATGGTGACGTCTCTACATGAGTGAAACATCTCTACATGAGTGAAACATCTCTACATGAGTGAAACATCTCTACATGAGTGAACATTTCTTGAATGGGACATAAAACAACATACAATCAATTAATCAAACTAACCACAATCTGTATTTTTCTTCTGAGACGATAAAATATACACTTGTTTATCATATGCTGTATGAAAGAAAGCCTTAAAGTCTGTCTTATTATCTAGCTACCTTCCTGACTCAGTTTTCCTTTTAAATGTTTTATTTTTTTTAGCTATCTTTGTCTGTTTTATTTTTCTAGCTACCTTGCCGACTCTGTTTTTCCCTAACGTGGTAGCCCACTCTGGTGACAGTAAGGAGCTGGCTGTAGGAATTGAGGCTTATAAGCCAGAGTTCAGAAAGACGACGTCTAAAACAGTCCACCCCACAGATAAAGTCGACAAGGTACGAGGCACAGGCAGGGATGGGTCCTACGTCCTCATATAGTCTTATTTAGAGTGAATTTGCACATCATTGGTAACTTGTTGTGTGTTTCATTTTGATTTTTGCCATATTTTCATCATTGAACACATATTCCTTTTTTGTACAAAGAAAGTTAACGCTAGTCATTTTGTTTTTTCAATTGTACAATCATCAGTCATTGTCTTCACGTTTAATTTAGTTGACTTAATAATCTGATTTCTATTTTAGTAAAGGTTAACCTGTGCTTTATATAAAAGATTTTACAATTTTTCTAGGATTTTTTGCGACCTGTAAGTTTTGGTGACCTTGACCTCTGACCTTTCTTCCTTTACTGCTTGTAGAATATATATATTTGCTTTAAGGACTGTGCACAGCACCAGCGTAATTCCTAACACATGTTCAATCTCTGAGAGTTCCCATCAACACTTTATCCAGTTAAATTTTCCCAGAATGCATCACACAGAAGAGAGTGTATCAGTCCCTTCACTGAATATTTACACTTATATCATAACGCAGCTTAAAAAAAATATCAAAGCAAGTCATGTTCTGTTTCCTCACACATAGACACATCTATCAGATACAGATAAGGGGTCAGAGTGGCATTATTTGAGTATGTATCATGTTTATGTACAAAATGCTCCTCAATAGAAAATGAACAGATCTTGTTGATGTTTTGTTCATGTTTTGTTAGTTAACAATTCATGTATCATTTGTCATCATGCTTCATGCTTTCAAAGTCTAACTCTTCTGTCATTTTCTTATCATCCTCATCTTTTACATGTGTTAGTGGTGTAAGGTAGAACTATTGTATGTGTATTGGTGTTACATCTAATGAATGTGAGCAGTTGTCAGTCAAGTCTTAGCTTGTATATATCTAAGCATGTCATTTTTATTTTCCAGCACATCTTGTATCTAAATTTTAAAGTTTTAAAATCTCTGTTTTTTAAATAAAAATTTGTATTATTAAATGATGCACACTTTGACACATGTGAATTGTGTGTACTGCCAATTGTATAAGATTTCAACTTCAATGATTAGTTCTCTTTTGTTTTACAGTTTAGTATTGACATGTCTACCATTGGTGCTGTATTCCAAAAAGTGTTCACTGACCTCAAAGTGGAACCATCTGAATACTGGGTAGGGAACCAGTCAAACTTCACCCAGAACCAGAAAATAATTTAATTCTAGTTATGTTGAAACATGTCATTTGTCTAACCAGATAATTTCAATGTTAAAAATTACTTCTGTTTGTGAGAGAAAGTTTAAAATAAGTTTTGGAACAGTTATGAATAGTTAGGATAATTATCATTCTACTTGAAGATAATATCTATAGAAACGTTTGGGAGTAAATCCTACTCATTCTATCCAATGATTTGAGTTTTGTGTGATGTTTCAGCTGATGATCAGCACCCCACAGAACCTGGGAGATAAGATCCGGGCCGGACTGATGGAGACACTGATTGATAAGTACGGTGTTCAGGGCGTGTGTATGGTGATGCAGTCACTTCTAGCTCTCTACTCTTACAATGCCACGTCAGGAATCATAGTCGATGTCGGGGAGCGTATGGAGATCCTACCAATCTATGATGGTTTGTTGATTTAATTCCAGGTTAACATTGAATTATTAATTGTATGTATTTGTATTTAGGTAATTTTGTATTGATTCATGGGACAAAAAAGTATTATTCATTCAAAGTTCATTTAACTAGATATTATTGTCACAGTATCAAAATATATTGATTGTTTGGCTCCTTAGATTTAAAATTGTTTTCAAACTTTGTTTCCTTAGTAATTGTTGCAACTGCTTTCTTCAGGTTTTGTGATTGAGGGTGGGGTTTCCAGACAGTCGTATGGAGGTCAAAAGGTCATAGAATCTCTGAACTCCTGTCTCCAAGGTTACAACTTCTCCACACCTATACAACAGCTACTGGTCCGCTACGTCATGGAGCAGGTAAGGGAGATAATCAGTCTATATACAACAGCTACTGGTCCGCTACGTCATGGAGCAGGTAAGGGAGATAATCAGGGTCGTCATTAAGTCTGTATACAACAATTACTGGTCCGCTACGTCACAGAGCAGGTAAGGGAGATATTAATCAGGGTCGTCATTAAGTCTGTATACAACAATTACTTGTCCATTACATGATGGAGTAGGTAAGGGGAGATAATCAGTAATTTAATTAAGTCTATCTAAATCAGTCTATCAATTTCTTAGTGATCACTTCTATTACAGAATCAGTCAATCTTAAAATGTTTTGATTTTTATTTAGATTGCAATGCTGTTGCGAATTTAATTATTTTTCAATATTTAACTTTCAGTCCTGTTACCTAGTCACTGATTACAAGGAAACCCTGAAGAAATGTGAAGAGGACCCTGAAAGTTATAAAGCCACTGTTTACCTCAATAACTTTGATCTTCCAGAGGGTGCCAATATGTAAGTATCCCAGTCTGTGTGTGGATAACAATATTACTGATAGGTCTATGGTTTTCAGTCTCTGTATCAGTATGACTTCATTCTGTGTATCAGTATTACTGATAAGAGATCCGCAAACCTCACTCTATGTATCAGTATTACTGATAAGAAATCCATGGACTTCAGTCTGTGTATAAGTATTACTGATAAGAGATCCGTGGACTTCAGTCTATTAGTATTACTGATAAGAGATCCCTGTATCTCAGTCTGTTTATCAGTATTACTGATAAGAGATCCTTGGACCTCTGTCTGTTCCTTGATACACATTTGTATCAGTTTTACTGGTCAGGGATTCATGGACAAAAAATATGAAATAAGAGTTGAAATGTAGGCAAACTGGAAAATTTAAGAATATATCTATGTTTCTGTATTTACTGATTTCTGAATGCTGCATTGATTTCCTTGACAGGGAGGTTACTCACGACTATAGCTGTTTTAAGAGTCCAGAGGGATTCTTTAACACAGACCTGTGGGGGATGGACTACCCCTGTGTCCACAAGCTAGTGTTCCAGGCCATCCAATCCTGCCCCATAGACAGCAGAAAGAGAATGTACAGGTAGGCCAGTGTCCCATAGACAGCAGGAAGAGAATGTACAGGTAGGCTAGTCAGTCCTGTCCCATAGACAGCAGAAAGAGAATGTACAGGTAGGCTAGTCAGTCCTGTCCCATAGACAGCAGAAAGAGAATGTACAGGTAGGCTAGTTAGTCCTGTCCCATAGACAGCAGAAAGAGAATGTACAGGTGGGTTAGTCAGTCCTGTCCCATAGACAGCAGAAAGAGAATGTACAGGTAGGCTAGTGTCCCATAGACAGCAGAAAGAGAATGTACAGGTAGGCTAGTGTCCCATAGACAGCAGAAAGAGAATGTACAGGTAGGTTAGTGTCCCATAGACAGCAGAAACAGAATGTACAGGTAGGCAGGGACAAAAATCTAACAGAAATGTCCTCATTTAAATGTTTATTTTTGGATGACACAAATTTACCTGTAAATATGATGTGTTTTAGGGCCATATTTACCTGCATATAAATATGATGTGTTTTAGGGCCATATTTACCTGCATATATATATGATGTGTTTTAGGGCCATTTTCCTGAGTGGGGGTGTAACCAGGTTACCAGGATTTGCTGAAAGGTTGCAGTGTGAACTCCAGAAGTTAGCTCCCCCTTCTGTTATGGTTGAGGTGAGGCAAGATAAGGGACTTGTCATACAGAGGAAATCAGGGAATGAAGTCTGATGTCTCCTTATTTCTATATATAGCTAAGTCAGATCTACATTAAGGGTAATTTTGAGGCCTTGATGTCTATTTTTAGGTACACGCCTCCCCTCAGAGGTATCACAGTGCCTACATTGGGGCCTGCTCTCTTGCCAACATGGAACAATTCAAGCAAATCTGTATCAGTGCCGAGGAATGGAAAAAAGATGGAGTCAAGACATTCAAAAAGTGGAATATGGCAGGCTGAAAGGCATGCTGGGAGAAATATTTAACTTGAGGGGAGTTCTCAAAATTTAGGTTTAACATTCCTTTACATTCCATTGATCAGTAGTTTGCGGGATTCTTGAACATATCTGAATGTTGTCATGAAATACAATTTTTTGGTATTTCCAACAAAATAATTTTTCTGTGATCCTTTTAATAAGCTGCATTTTTCGATTATTATTATCAATATATTATATTTATTTCTGCAAAAGGTGTCATGGCTGTCTGTAATTATCTTTTTTTTAATGTTTTTTAATAATTTGTTATTTTGAATAGAGATTTTTATTGTATTAAGAAACTTAACCAAAGACTTACACATATGTTATGATGATATGAAAATGGACCATTTTCAATGTCTTTGCTATTTTTCTATGTTTTTCTATCAGATCAATGCTATTAAAATGAGATCTTTTATTACACATTCAGTGCACACTGCCATCTTGAAAGGCTGCTGTTATTAAATGTGTTCTGAATTATTTGTGAAATTTGTGTGCACTTTGATAAAAAAACACCAAGCTTGTCTTCCATATTGGTTTTTTAATACCAATAGTAGGTTGTTTTTATATTTTGTGTTTCTCAGTCAAGTGTTCCAATGAAGTGTGTGTGCTTTGATTGTATACAGCAATTTTAATTGATTCTTCTGTGTGGAAAGCATTCAATCTTAAATAATTAAGGAAGTTATTTAAAAACAAGATACTGAAAAATATTTCCAGTTGAAAAATAATCAAATCGAAATATTACATTGATATTCATACATGTAGGAGGAGTTAAATCTGAGGATTTCTTATACTCAATGTGTGTCTTGCCAAAAAGAGAACTTTTCCTAAATATTAATATTAAATTCCTTTGCTAGTAGAATTTTGGTCAATTCTTCATAGCATGATGAGAATTCAAATGATTGTTTATATCATCAAATCAAGCATTTCTTGGATGTATTTTCAATTCAATTCTTTATAATTATTTCCTTATGCCATATGACACTTCAGACAGTATTTTGGACTTGGAACTCTGCATAGAAAATTATCTTCATATATTGTGATCTTATTGTCCAAATCATGGTTGTCTTTTCAATATATTTAGTTTGCAGTGCAACACTTTCAATTGCAAATTTAAGTATGATTAATTTTTTAAAAGCTAGCTAAGCTGGAATTTTTTTTAAAATAATTATATAGATAGAAAATTTCTTTTAGAATTACACTATGTTATTTTGATAAATTTTGATTTACATAAATTTGTCTAGTCTTTTTTATGGTGATTATCAAGCAGGACAAAATGTTCTCTGAAATGCTTCAAAATGTCTCTCCCTCATTTATACTCTATAAAACACCTATATTCAGAAAACATAGAATGTTGTGTCTAGAAACAGTAATATTTTACCTATCGTTAATTTATTTTCCTGTAAAATATAAACACTATAACCTGAATATAAGTTACAAACATGATCATAAATTTAGAAAATTAAGAAGAGTTTTGAATGTAATTAACTTTTTGTCTTTTGAAGAATAGAAAATTCTTTTTAGAAAAGTTGATGGCAGTTGATTTATATACTTTTATATATGGACATATTTTATATGTTGTTGTGAAGGAACAAAATGATAATTGATTGATATGAACTGTGCCAGGTGATGTTCTTGTACCGTACCTATCTTATGTGTACATGTTGTGGCTAGTTGACTATGAATTTTTTTTTGCAAGGTTGTGTCATTTTTAGCAATATTTTTCCATTCCAGTGAAAAATGTCTTTATTATGATGGTTGTGTGTGTTTTTTTGTGCAATATATCTATTTGGCCTTGTGATATTGAGATGAAATGCTGTTAACATTCCATACACACAGTTATATGTGATGTACATGTGACTATTTACCACATTATTCCAATTATAACTTTTATTTTATACATATCGACTACAGGAGTTAATTTCCTGAAAATAATATTATTTAAGGAATGAAGCTTATTTCAACTTATATTATACAATATAACATAACTTGGGGCAGATAACGCTTTAAAAACCGGGACATGTTACAAGTAAAATTAAATTATTGTCATGTAAACATGTTTAACTGCATTTTATTATTTAAGGATAAATTAACTTTATACATATAGAATTCAAAACTAATTGATATATCATTCCATTTATGTTGTATACACATACATTACTGAATTGTATCTTTCCAGTTTATATTACATGTAAAACACAGCAGAACGTATAAGTTTAGTATAATCGTTGGGAATTATTCCGAATTGTTTTAACTTCCAGTATTTTGTAATGAGTAACACAGTATGATACACATTTTATTTACTGCAATAAACTATAAAAATGAATTAAGACTTATTTTTCTTTTTAGGGCTGTATATCAAAAAAGAATAAATGTATTATGAAATTGAAACATCATATTTCAAGAAGAAAAAAATTGCAGTATATTCAAGTAATCAAATTTCACATTTACTGGTTTCAATGTAATTAGGATTTATTCTAATGTGTCTTAAGAAGGGAAATATAAAGTTCAGTATTTGTTGAAAATATGATTTACTAGAGTTGACTTAAACCATGATAAAGCAAGTTAAATTAACCTTTTTTTCAGAAAAAAAAGAAAATTATTTTTTGTAACAGTTCAGCCCTTGTTTAAGATGAAATACTTATTTTACAACAAAAATACTGCATTTATTTCTGGAAGTTGTGAAAACTTAACCTGTTTTATTATATGATTGAATAATTTCCATCTCTCTGATTGGCTGAGATCCAACTATGTTAGAAAAATACTACGTTGTATTGACCTGCACGTGACGTTCCAGGTCAATACAAGGATTTATTTCCTCTACATTGATCTAAAAATAGATTGGGAAATTCCAAATTGATACAAATTGTTTTGGAAAGCTATTTGAACGACTATGATTTTTTTTTTCATGTGAACTAAACATAAACGAATATATATTTTAGGGTGAGGGTGGTAAAAGGATTACAGGGACCCCACTCCAACACTTTTACTGAAGAACAATTTTTTTTACTTTTTGGCAGTCAGTTTTCCCTGATAATACTCCTTCCTTTCCAAATCTATCCTATAAAAAGAGACTGACATTATATATTTCTTTAATGGCAACTAAAATTGAAACAAAAAAAAATTGATACGATTGGTAAAGTTTATTCACATTTTAATTCTGCTTCTCTCTTGTATTTGGCTAGGACTTAATAAAATGCAAACAAGTAATGACCTGTATCATTTTATCAGTGAATCATATAATAAAACAATTATTGCTGTTTTTTCGGTCAATACAATGATTTAGCCATCTTCGAATTACAATATTCACCTCGCCCTTCGGGCTCGGTGAATATTGTACTTCTTAGATGGCTAAATCATTGTATTGACCTAAAAAAAACTGCAATAATTGTATAATATTCACTTTTCTTACTTAATTTAAGTGTCAATGTATCGTCGTATAGATCATGTCTGCATCACGATACATTGATGTATTATAAATACATATGTACCAACGACACTTAATGTCAGACGATACGTTCCTCAAATAATATGTTTTGAATCTTTTAATATTACATGTATATAAAAATCATTCATATTTGTCATTCTCTTGTGATTTCTACATTGTTTTCAATATGTTATAAGTACATCAAAATTTATGATTTAGGCCATTCAAAAGATTACCCATGAGGATTATATAAGAAATATGACCCTGTGGTATCTTAAATTGTCCACATGCCTGGTAATGTACCTACATTTTTTGCAAGGAAACTTGTTTTAGTACCCATACTTCAGTGACAAATTTTTGAGAAAAATATATATTTTTGAAGAACCTTAATGTCATGTAAACAACTAAGATTGTTTGTAAAATACATGTAGATCAAGTTAGAATTCACCATAGGATTACGATTTACTTTTTAAAAGTATTTGCGCCTTTAATATTTAGGGATGTAATATATTCTTTATTATGTGGCGTGGTGAAGCCGATTGCTTGACACAAAGGGGAAATAAACTATTGAAGGTAAAATAAAATTATAAAAAAAATTTCCATGTAATAAGATGAAAAGTAAAGAAAGTGAACAGTATATCTAAGTTAAAATCATTCTACTTCAATATTAAAGAGCAGAATGTTCAGATTTAATACAGACCATCATTGCAGATAAATTAGGGGTCATGGAGGAGTGAGCATCCCCTGTTAACTGTTCAGAACATCATCAGTTTTTTGTATCAATTTTTGATAAACAAGATTTAATACATAAATAAAATCCTGTTTGTATGATTTCCATATTTGTATACCCCCC